>CM076578.1:1826458623-1826707234 GCA_034641835.2 Pinus albicaulis | reverse complement strand
TGTTACAAATAATTACGCAATTCCTAGGGTTTATTGGTGGCCCATGCATGAGGACTTAGTTAGAACTGAAGTGGAAAATTTATGACAGAGTTGGAAGAGTAGTTTATGGAGTTGTTATTCAGTTTGACTCAGTTAATGGAGTTAAACTCAATTGAGCTAGTTGTATCTAGTCTAACTGAAATATACACTAGTGAGAGTTTAGTGAATTAATTAGTTAATTAATTCACAACTAATAACTCACTAACAACTGAACAGAAACAACAATTAACTACAGTGCATATCAGTTCCAGTGGAGACCCAGTGGAGAGATAAGTGAAAGGGTGAGATGGACTATCCGTTGTGACTATAATGATGCATTCAATGCATATGACACACATTGGAGTTGCCAATGAGGATTGTGCAGTCAAGGCAAGGCCAATTCGAATTCATCCAGGGGTCTTCTTTAACAGGGATTGCGTAGTGGAGGCAGGCTGTCAGGAGGCAAGAAATTGGTGCATAGATATGCAAATTTCTGCATGACAATGTGTAATGCATCTACATTGTACTGAGAGCTTGATGTACTAAGCTTTGTATGAGATTATTACATGATTCCATTGATATACATAATATATGATAGTTGGGGATTTTAGCTTTAAGCTTTCCCATTAAACAACTGTGTTATGTGCAATTGAATTTATTCACATGTCTTTGCAATTGAGTTTTAAATTTCCGCAAGGTCAATAGTGGAAGGATTTTGTGTTTTGCAAGAAGATAAATATTATGAGATCAGGAGGATCTGGTAATACATCAATATTAATAAATTTCTACATGGTATCAAAGCAGTATTGATTATTGGAGATTGCAATTGTGAATAATTGTTGAGTTTTGTGCTAGTGGACAATTTGAATTTGTTGCAGAAATTTCTTGGTGCGACAATTGAGTATTCATTGAAATGTCTTTCAATGGGTTGCGATTGGAGTATGCCCTTGAGGGTAGCTCGAATTACATAGCCTGGAAGGATAGGATGGAGGCGGTGCTTGAAGATAATGGGTTGAAGGAGTTCATCGATAGCGATGTTCCTAAGCTTGCTTCTAACGATGTTGCAGGACACATGGCAAAAGAAGGTAGCAAAGACAAGAAGAATTATGTTGGAAGGTGTGAAGGACCATATTGTGTCAAGCCTTCATGGGAAAGTCACTCCATTTGAAATGTGGAAGGCTTTGACAGATATTTTCCAAAGCATCAACGACCAGAGGAAGTTGGCGTTGAAAGACAAGCTCAGAAAAATAAAAATGGAGAAGGGTGACAATATTCCAAAATATATCACGAAGTTTGTCCACTGTAGGGATGAACTGGGAAGTGTGGGGATTACTGTTGATGATGACGACTTGGTGAGCTTGGCTCTCCTTGGGCTTCCAAAGAGTTGGCATAGCTACGAAGACTCTGTCAATGGACAGGAGAAACTGTCGAGTTGGGAGCGACTTTGGTCAGATCTTGTGCAGGAGGAGATAAGCCGAAGTACCAGAGATGGCTCTTTATAGAAGAATGATGATGAAGAGAATTTCGCTTTGGCTGCCAAATCAAGGAAAGGGAAGGGGAAGGAATCCCATCCAAAATCCGAAGCTAAAGGCAAGAAGCTGGATTTGTCCAAAGTGAAGTGTTTTCATTGTCACGAACATGGGCATCTCGCCACTAACTACCCACAGAAAAAAGAAGAACAAGAAGGATATTGGAGCTGCAGATGGAGAGGCCTTAGCCTCACAATTTGAACTTGATTTCTCTTTGAGCACATGCTTGGTTTCAAGCTCAATGGGATCAGTTTGGTATCTTGATAGTGGTGCGTCTTTCCATATGACGGGAGACAAGGAGTTGTTTAGTGACTTGGAGAAGAAGGATCTCCAAATGCATATAGAGATGGGCGACGATGGCAGATATAGTGCGACCGGCATTGGAACCATTACCTTTGAGAGGGAGTTAGGTAAACCATTTCTGTTGAAAGATGTTATGCATGTTCCAGGTCTGAAGAAGAACTTGGTCTTGGTCACAATGTTAGAAGACAGAGGTCATGACGTTGTTTTCAGCGAGGGAAAATATTTCCTGCGACATAAAACAATGGTTCAAACCAAGAGGATAGGGATTCAAGTTAAGAATATCTACAAGATGGAGGTAGATGGCTGCGCTGCAATGATGGGCAGAGCAGAAGAAGTGGTGAGCCGGGATGAGGGTGAATTATGGCGTAAGATATTGGGCCATCTTCACCATGGCGCCTTGAAGATTCTGCAGCAGATTTCTACTGGAATTCCCAAGGGTACTCTTGCGCAGTCAGATCAGTGCAAGGGATGTACTATGGGTAAGTTTGTGAAGACCACCTTTCATGAGAAGGAGAGCCGTGCTTCGGTGATCCTAGAGAGAATTCACACAGACATGTGTGGACCTTTCTTGGTTTCTTCAACAGCAAAACACAAGTAATTTGCTATATTTATTGATGAATATTCTCGTAGATGCTGGATCTTCTTCATGTAGAAGAAGAGCGAAACATTCTCAAAGTTCTGTGAGTTTAAAGCATTGGTGGAGAAGGAGTCGAGGAAGCAAGTGAAGGCTCTGCGAAGCGATAATGGTGGTGAATATATCTCGAACGAATTCAAAGACTTCTGTAGCAAAGAAGGAATTCGAAGAGAACTCATAGCGCCTCATAACCCACAACAAAATGGGGTCGCGGAGAGGAAGAACAGAACGATCATGGGTGCTGCATGAGCTATGCTGCATAACCAGGGCCTATCGATGCACTTGTGGTCGGAAGCATGCAACACTGTGGTTTATGTGCAAAACCGTTGTCCTCATAGAGTACATGGCATGAGTACACCTGAAGAAGATTTTACTGGTAAGAAGCCTGATATTTCTCATTTGAAAATTTTTTGCTCATTTGTTTACATTCATGTGACAAAAGACGCCAGGAAGAAGTTGGAGTCGACTGCAAAAGTTGGGATATTTGTGGGGTACACAGAAACACCCCATAATTATCGTGTGTATTTTCCAAACAATCGAATGACTGTGGTGCGACGGGATATAAAATTAAATGAGGTGAAAGCCATGAAGTTGTCGCTTGAGAGGGAGCTACACTTGCATGCAGAGGAGGAACTTCTTGTTCCCAAAGATGAGCCTCTAGATGTGGATCAACCACAAGAGGAGATTCATGGAGTGGAGGAATCCACTCATGCAGAACCAAACATCAGAATAGGTAGAAAGCGTACCACAGAAGTTGAGAGACTGAAGCTTGATGCGGCACAGAATGTAGGAGTCCCTACATCACAGTGCAGATAGAGACAGTCACCTGACCGATTTACTGGATACATGGCTCTTATGAGCAAGTGTATCATGATAGAGCCATCTTATTTTGAAGAAGTAGTGCAGGAGCCCACATGGGTAGATGCCATGGTGGAGGAGTATGACTCCATTGTCAGAAACGGTGCTTGGGAGATTGTTCCAAGGTCGGTGGGTAAATCAGTGGTAGATTTGAAATGGATCTACAAGGTAAAGCAAGTTGTTGATGGGAGCATCAAGAAGTATAAGGCAAGATTTGTTGCCCAGGGCTTCTCACAGAATGGGGGGATTGATTATGAAGAAACCTTTGCACCTGTCACACAGTATTCTTCCATAAGGACCATCCTTGCTCTCTTAGCGCAGATGGGTTGGCACATTCATCAGATGGATGTGAAGACTGCGTTCCTTAATGAGATCATTGAGGAAGAGGTGTACATTGAGCAGCCTGAAGGATTTGAGATCTTCAGTAGTGAGTCGCATGTGTGCAGACTCAAAATAGTGTTTTATGGGCTAAAGCAAGCACCACGTGCTTGGTACACACGGGATCGACAAATATTTCACTGGACTTGGCTTCACCAAGAGTGAGGCGGATGCAAACCTATACCAAATTGTGGTGGAGGGTAAGCTTTTAATAATTGTTCTTTATGTTGATGATTTAATACTAACAGGTGATGAGCAGTTGATACACTTATGCAAGGCAGATATTGCAAAGGAGTTTGAGATGAAGGATTTGGGCCTCCTTCATTATTTCCTTGGATTGGAAATATGGCAGCGAGAAGGTGAACTGTTTGTGTCTCAAGGCAAGTATGCTCGGGAGATACTTGGTAAGTTTCACATGGAGGAATGCAAGCCCATGGATACTCCTCTTCCAGGAAATTGGAGGAAAGAGGATGATACATCGACAGAGGTAGTGGATGCCACTATTTATCGACAGTTGGTGGGTTCACTCATGTATTTAGTTAATACAAGACCAAACATATTCTATGTGGTGAACCAGCTTTCACAAGCGATGGTTAAGCCTACCAAGCTCTTTTGGAAGGCAAGAAAGCATGTCCTGAGATATCTCAGGGGCGCATCTGAGTATGGCTTATGGTACAAACAGACGAATGAGGTGAAGTTTCATGGCTTCACAGATGTCGATTGGGCAGGCAGCCCAATGGATAGAAAGAGTACATCAGGAGGGGTTTTCAGTATCGGATCTACAACAGTTTCTTGGTACAACAGAAAAAAAAGATCCATGGCACTTAATTTAGTCGAAGTAGAATACATGGCAGCAATTCAAGCTGCATGTGAGGCTATCTGGATGAGGAAGATCCTGGTCGGTTTGTTCGGTTCACATTTAGATCCTACAGTGATACATTGTGATAGTAAGAATTGCATTACACTATCGATTAATCATGTGTTTCATGATATATCTAAACATATTTATATCCGGTATCATCATATCAGAGATTGTGTGCAGCGGAAGATCATGTTGCTTCATTACATTCCTACGGAAGATCAGGATGCAGACATTCTGATGAAGGCACTCGGCAGGAGCGAACTCGAATACCATAGAGGCAGGATCGGGGTGATGGATAATCCCTATCTTGTTGAGAGGGAGTGTTGAGATTCAACAAGATGATGAGCTTACGGTGAAAAGTAAGCACCTTCACTAAGTGGGGCCCGCAGGATATTTTTAGGTGTATGTATATTTTTAGACATGGTGAGCATATTCTATAAGTTGCAGGATGCTATTTGTAGATGGTTGGTAAAATGTGAAAAATAGATGAAATTCTATTTTTAGAATATTGGGCAAAGTCTATTTATAGATCGTCGATCTAAAAATAGATGCAAGTCAATTATTATTAATTCTTAATAATAATCCGACAATAAACATCAACTTATTCTCTTGGAGCACTTTATTTCAGTGAACAGATTTGGAAATTCAGTGGGCTGAAGGAATTACGCAATTCCTAGGGTTTATTGGTGGCTCATGCATGGGGACTCAGTTAGAACTAAAGTGGCAAAGTTATGACAGAGTTGGAAGAGTAGTTTATGGATTTGTTATTCAGTTTGACTCAATTAATGGAGTTAAACTCAGTTGAGATAGTTGTATCTATTCTAACTGAAAGATACACTAATGAGAGCTACGTGAATTAATTAGTTAATTAATTCACAACTAATAACTCACTAACAACTGAACATAAACAACTATTAACTACAGTGCATGTCAGTTCCAGTGGAGACCCACCCAGTGGAGAGATAGGTGAAAGGGTGAGATGGACTATCCGTTGTGACTATAGTGATGCATTCAATGCATCTGACACACATTGGAGTTGCCAATGAGGATTGCACAGTCAAGGCAAGGCCAATTCGAATTCATTCAGGGGTTTTCTTCAGCAGGGATTGCGCAGTGGAGGCAGGCTGTCAGGAGGCAAGAAATTGGTGCATAGATATGAAAATTTCTGCATGATAGTGTGTAATGCATCTACATTGTACTGAGAGCTTGAGGTACTAAGCTTTGTATGAGATTATTACATGATTATATTGATATACATAATATATGATAGTTGGGGTTTTTAGCTTTAAGCTTTCACGTTAAACAATTGTGTTATGTGCGATTTAATTTATTCACATGTGTTTGCAATTGAGTTTTAAATTTCCGCAAGATCAATAGTGGAAGGATTCTTTGTTTTGCAAGTAGGAGGATCTGGTAATACATCAGTATTAATAAATTTCTACATACAGGTGGGTTTGATATTGGTCCTTGAAAGAGAGAAGTTTATTGGGTTGTTAGGAGACATGAAAGAGGATGTTGAGAAATTCATCTCAGATTTGTCTCCTGTTCTGCAGGAAATTCACAAGTTTCTGGTAATTTTAGGATTTAGGATATGTTTGTAATAATTTTACTATTCACACAAGTTAACTTAATTTGTAATATTCTTTCTCGTATTCAGAATAAAGAGAAAAAATAAGCTAATGTCTCCTGTTTGGTAGGAAATTCACAAGTTTCTGGTAAAGGATTTAGGATATGTTTGTAATAATTTTACTATTCAAACAAGTTAACTTAATCTGTAATATTATTTCTCATATTCAGAATAAAGAGAAAAAATAAGCTAATAATTTTACTATTCAAACAAGTTAACTTAATCTGTAATATTCTTTCTCATATTCGGAATAAAGAGAAAAAATAAGCTAACAAAATTTTGTGTATTTGTCATGCAGCGAAGTTTTCCTTTGGATAGGATGAAATCATAAGATTTCTCAAGAATAAAAGCGGTTATGATACTTTGGTAAATGATAAAGCTGGAATTTTTTTGAGAAAACTATTTATTTATTATATGTTCTTGAACTTATGTGATAGTAAATTATAATAGTATTTTAGAATTTGATGTCCAGGAGATAGATCAAATAATAGACCCCTCTCTCCAGCAAATTCCAAGGTATTCTTGCCATCTACATCAAATACCCTGTCAAATGTAATTCTTTGTGTCAATGTTTCATTGGCTCAGAGGAGAGCTCAATTAATGCCGCATGCGATTATGAGATAAAGCTATAAATGGTAATTTTTTATTTTGAAGATACTCTAGTAAGCTACCTAAGTCTTAGTGAATGAAATTAGTTTTGATCGGCTTTAAAATTTTGGGACGTAAATAAATGCATTATGTGAAGTAAATTTGATTTTTTTGTAAATGATAATTTATACGGAAAGTTAATAAGATATCATGTATTTAGGAGACGTGACAAATTTGAGGTTAAGAAGACTTGGTTGCAATTGATTGATTGGAAAATTTGATAGATTTGATATAAAATGAATTTAATCTTCATATTATTTTTATTAATTTGTAGTAATTTTTTTTATGCATTTTATTTACTAATGATTATTTTAAAGTCAATTCCTTTTTATGCATTTTATTTATTAATGATTATTTTAAAGTTATTATATATGGATAAAAATTAGTAATTATTTTTCTCAAATACTTAAATAAATTTATTTTAATATTATTATTTATTATTTATATTTTATTTTTGAGATTATTAATATTATTAATAATTTTTTTATAAGAGAGGAATTGCAACAAAATTTATTTTCAATATTATTATTTATAAATTATATTTTATTTTTGAGATTATTAATATTATTATTAATTTTTTTTTATAAGAGAGGAATTGCAATTGAGTTTTTCTCTACTATTATTATAATTTTTAGGGGAGCAATGCCATCCTAATATGTATTTACAATTAAATTAAGGAAATTTGAATTACTATTTAAACTGAACCTTAAAAAACTAAAATTATTAATATTATTATTATTATTTTTAAAACAAATATAAAATATTAATTGTAATATTTATAAATCATTAAATTTTTTTAATAAAAACAAATAATATTTTTTTAAAATAAAATAGATTTTTAATAAACTTATTTTAATTATATTTAATATATCAAAATTATTTTTAATTATATATATATATATATATATATATATATATATATATATATATATATATAGTAACAATTACCCACAATGGTTCTTCTTCTATCACTTAATTTTTACTCTTACTAAATATTTCTAGATTTCTAACCATAAACCTATTTCTTTCTAGTCTTCATGTGACAGGTGTGCACATAATTTTATGCGGCATTAGTCTATGACGTGTACAGGATACCATAACATTTATTCATGACATATGTATACCACAATTAACTGTTATTATATTCTATGAATTTCTTGTTCGGCGATTGAACCCACGTCCTTCTTGTGATAGAATTTATAAATAATAATCATGGTCGCAAATGCTTCGGTTGTTGGGTGGTTGAATCAGCTAGAGTGGAGTCTGAAGCAAGCGGTTGAACATTAAAACAATGGCATGGTTAGATTTCTGCCACAGCCTACAAAGTGAGCCACCACTCCTTTTTTTTGGTCATTTTCTTTTCCATATTTTCTCCAGTTTTAAGAGATTCATCTGTTGTATATTTATCTAAAGAGATGTGTATGACAGGTGGGTTTGAAACTGGTCCTTGAAAGAGAGAAGTTTATTGGGCTATTAGGAGACATGAAAGAGGATGTTGAGAAATTCATCTCAGCTTTGTCTCATGTTCGGTAGGAAATTCACAAGTTTCTGGTAATTTCAGGATTTAGAATATGTTTGTAATAATTTTACTATGAACAAGTTAACTTAATATGTAATATTCTTTCTCGTATTCAGAATAAAGAGAAAAAACAAGCTAACATAATTTTGTGTATTTGTCATGCGAAGTTTGCCTTTGAACTGTTTTAAATCATAAGATCTCTCAAGAATAAAAGCTGTTATGATACTCTCGTAAACGATAAAGCTGGAATATTTTGAGAAAACTATTTATTTATTATATGTTCTTGAACTTATGTGGATAGTAGATTATAATAGTATTTTAGAATTTGATGTCCAGGAGATAGATCAAATAATAGACCCCTCTCTCCAAAATTCCAGGATATTCTTGCCATCTACATCAAATACCATGTCAAATGTAATTCTTTGTGTCAATGTTTCATTGGCTCAGAAGAGGGCTCAATTAATGCGGCATAATTTTGAGATAAAGCTATAAATGGTAATTTTTTATTTTGAAGATATTTAGTAAGCTACCTAAGTCTTAGCAAGTGAAATGAGTTTTGAGATGTAAATAAATGCATTATGTAAAGTATATTTGATTTTTTTGAAAATGATAATTTATACCGAAAGTTAATAAGATATCATGTATTTAGGAGACATGACAAATTTGAGGTTAAGAAGACTTGGTTGCAATTGATGATTAGAAGATTTGATTGATTGGAATATTTGATGGATTTTCCATAAAACTAATTTAATCTTCTTATTATTTTTATTAATTTGTAGTAATTTTTTTAATGCATTTTTTTTACTAATGATTATTTTAAAGTTAATATCATTTTATGCATTTTATTTATTAATGATTATTTTAAGTTATTATATATGGATACAAATTAGTAATTAATTTTCTCAAATACTTAAAATAAATTTATTTTTAATATTATTATTTATTGTTTTATATTTTATTTTTGAGATTATTTATTTTATTCTTAATTTTTATTATAAGAGAGGAATTGCCATAAATTTATTTTCAATATTATTATTTATTTTTTATATTTTATTTTTGAGATTATTAATATTATTATTAATTTTTTTTTATAAGAGAGGAATTGCAATTGAGTTTTTCCACTATTATTATAATTTCTAGGTGAATAATGCCATTCTCACATGTATTTACAATTAAATTAAAGAAAATTGAAACTGGAAATTTGAATTACTATTTAAACTGAACCTAAAAAAACTAAAATTATTAATATTATTATTATTTTTTTTAAAACAAATATAAAATATTAATTGCAATATTTATATATATCATTAAATTTTTTTAATTAAATTTTTTTAAAAATAAAATAGATTTTTAATAAACTTATTTTAATTATATTTAATATATCAAAATTATTTTTAATTATGTTTATCTTTACATTTTTAATTAAAAATATATTATTTTATTTTTTGTTTGTAACAATTATCCACAATGGTTCTTCTTCTATCACTTAATTTTTACTCTTACTCGTGCACAGAATTTTATGAGGCATTAGTCTATGACATGTGTACAATATACCATAACATTTATTCATGACATCTGTATATCACAATTAACTGTTATTATATTCTACGAATTTCTTGTTCGGCGGTTGAACTCACGTTCGACGGTTGAACCCACGTCCTTCCTGTGATAGAATTTATAAATAACAATCATGGTCGCGAATGCTTCGGTTGTTGGGCGGTTGAAACAGCCAGAGTGGACTCTGAAGCAGGCCGTTGAACATTAAAATGATGGCATCTGAAGCAGGTTGTTGAACATTAAAACGATGACATGGTTGGATTTCTGCGACAGCTTACAAAGTGAGCCACCACTCCTTTATTTGGTCATTTTCTTTTCTAGGTTTTTTCCAGTTTTAAGAGATTCATCTGTTGTATATTTATCTAAAGAAATGTGTATGGCAAGTGGGTTTGAAATTGGTTCTTGAAAGAGAGAAGTTTATTGGGCTGTTAGGAGACATGAAAGAGGATGTTGGGAAATTCATCTCAGCTTTGTCTCATGTTCTGTAGGAAATTCACAAGTTTATGGTAATTTCAGGATTTAGGATATGTTTGTAATAATTTTACTATGAACAAGTTAACTTAATCTGTAATATTCTTTCACGTATTCAGAATAACTAGAAAAAATAAGCTTACATAATTTTGTGTATTTGTCATACAGGTAAGTTTGCCTTTGAACTGGATTAAATCATAAGATATCTCAAGAATAAAAGTGGTTAATACTCTGGTAAACGATAAAGCTGGAATTTTTTTGAGAAAACTATTTATTTATTATATGTTCTTGAACTTTTGTGGATAGTAGATTATAATAGTATTTTATAATTTGATGTCTAGGAGATAGATCAAATAATAGACCCCTCTCTCCAACAAATTCCAGGATATTCTTGCCATCTACATCAATGTTTCATTGGCTCAGAGGAGAGCTCAATTAACGCCGCATACGATTATGAGATAAAGCTTTTATTTTGAAGATACTCTAGTAAGCTACCTAAGTATATGAGTTTTGATTGGCGTTAAACTTTTGGGACGTAAATAAATGCATTATATAAAGTAAATTTGAATTTTTTGTAAATGATAATTTATAAGGAAAGTTAATAAGATATCATGTATTTAGGAGATGTGACAAATTTGAGGTTAAGAAGACTTGGTTGCAATTGATTGATTGGAGGATTTGATGGATTTACTATAAAACGAATTTAATCTTCTTATTATTTTTATTAATTTGTAGTAATTTTTTTAATGCATTTTTTTTACTAATGATTATTTTAAAGTTAATTTCATTTTATGCATTTTATTTATTAATGATTATTTTAAAGTTATTATATATGGATAAAAATTAGTAATTATTTTTCTCAAATACTTAAAATAAATTTATTTAATTATAAATTTATTTTTAATATTATTATTTATTGTTTTATATATTTTTTTGCGATTATTAACTTTTTTTATAAGAGAGGAATTGCAATAAATTTATTTTCAATATTATTATTTATTATTTATATTTTATTTTTGAGATTATTAATATTATTTTAAATTTTTTTATATTTTTTATAAGAGAGGAATTGCAATTGAGTTTTTCTACTATTATTATAATTTCTAGGTGAGTAATGCCATCCTAATATGTATTTACAATTAAATTAAGGAAATTTGAATCTGGAAATTTGAATTACTATTTAAATTGAACCTAAAAAAACTAAAATTATTAATATTTTATTAATTTTTTAAAACAATTATAAAATATTAATTGTAATATTTATAAATATCATTAATTTTTTTTAATTAAAACAAACAATATTTTTTTAAAATAAAATAGATTTTTAATAAATTTATTTTAATATATCAAAATTATTTTTAATTAAAAATATATTATTTTATTTTTTGCTTGTAACAATTACCCACAATGATTCTTTTTCTATCACTTAATTTTTACTCTTTCTAAATACCTCTAGATTTTTAACCATAAACCTATTTCTTTAGAACCTCATACATGATATCTTATTAACTTTTCGTATAAATTATCATTTACAAAAAAATCAAATTTACTTTACATAATGCATTTATTTACCTCCCAAAGTTTTAAGTCGATCAAAACTCATTTCACTCGCGAAGTCTTAGGTAGCTTACTAGAGTATCTTCAAAATAAAAAATTACCATTTATAGCCTTATCTCATAATTGTATGTGGCATTAATTGAGCTCTCCTGTGAGCCAATGAAACATTGACACAAAGAATTACATTTAACAGAGTATTTGATTTGATGTAGATGGCAAGAATATCCTGGAATTTGCTGGAGAGAGGGGTCTATTATTTGATCTATCTCCTGGACATCAAGTTATAAAATACTATTATAATCTACTATCACTTAAGTTCAAGAACATATAATAAATAAATAGTTTTCTCAAAAAAATCCATCTTTATCATTTACCAGAGTATCATAACTGCTTTTATTCTTGAGAGATCTTATGATTTCATCCAGTTCAAAGGCAAACTTCATTTTCTCTACGAGAAAGAATATTATATATTAAGTTAAGTTGTTAATAGTAAAATTATTACAAACATATCCTAAATCCTGAAATTACCAGAAACTTGTGAATTTCCTGCAGAACGGGAGACAAAGCTTAGATGAATTTCTCAACATCCTCTTTCATATCTCCTAACAACCCAATAAAATTCTCTCTTTCAAGGACCAATTTCAAACCCACCTGTCATACACATCTCTTTAGATAAATATACAATAAATTAATCTCTTAAAACTGGAAAAAATATGGAAAAGAAAATGACAAAAAAAAGAGTAGCGACTCACTTTGTAGGCTGTCGCAAAAATACAACCATGCCATCGTTTATGTTCCACTACCTGCTTCAGACTCCACTTTGGCTACTTCAACCGCCCAACAATCGAAGCATTCACGACCATGATTATTATTTATAAATTCTATCACAGGAAGGACGTGGGTTCAACGGCAGAACAAGAAATTCGTAGAATATAATAATAGTTAATTGTAATATACAGATGTCATGAATAAATGTTATGGTATTCTGTACACATGTCATAGACTAATAAGATTAGAAATGTTAACGAAACCAAAAATAGACTAATTCATAAGAAAAGACCCATTGACCTAAATATATATAAAAGTAACATACTTATGTTGTGACTAGTCCTCCACCGACGAACATGCTTATATTATGATCTTAGGACATTAAAGCCGAAACACATGACTACATTATAATAATAACTTGCCACACTAATTGAATCTAGATTTCTTTTAGATTTTTTTTTCTTTCTTTCTAACCACTAAACGATATTTGGTCAATGAAGTTATCGTTTAGCTATTTATTTTCAAATTAATATAATATTATAATTTAATATTTATTCATAATAGGATGTTATTAATGGAATAAATGGAAGAATAATCCATTTACATTCTATATTATTATAAGCTTGGATTTTCTTTGATTATTTTTGAGATAGTTTAATTTTTATAGAAGTGGTTTTCATTCTCAAACCTTTCTCATAAAGTTTGAAATTGAAATTTAATGAGAATTAAATCTCGCTTAAACTAAGTGATTTAAAAATTAGGGATAAATTATATTATTATTTTAAATGTATGATTTTATTGTTTTTATTAAAAAATAAACGTAGCCTTATTTCAAAAAGGAAACAAAATTACATTTTGCATATGTTTATAAAGCATTCAGAAAAATCAACGAAAATGGTATTAAAAGAAGTAAAAAAACAAAAAAAAAACAAGAAACTAAAAATACAATGGGGGAGATCAAGTAAATGTAAAAATCACTTATCTTGCCCTTCTTTCCTTTCTTTTTCTAGACCGGGTGCCATTTCCAGATTTAGGGTCCACTGCTATGAGGGCCATATTGTTCACGAAAGTCTCCAGAGGATTATCTTTATCCAAATCTGAGTTTTCTGAGACGTGAACACGCTTTATGCCCATCGATCCATCCTCCTTTTGTGTCTTTGTTGTTTGAGGATTTGATTCTTGGGGTGCTACTAGATATATCCTGCTTTGATTTAGGTTAGCATTGGCATTCTTTTCATGATTTCCACTCTCTTCTTTGGTTGAATTCTTCTTATTCTTCTGAATCTTCTTCAGAGAGGTGTGGATATGTAAATTGTCATCCTTTTGACTTATGTGCCTTTTTCTTTTTTGTGTTTTTTTGCTTGAGGGCATGTGTTATGAAAATGTCCTGCTTGGAAACAATTTCAACATCAAAATGTCATGTTCTTGTATTCTAAAGCTTGAGACAAGTGAAATTTTTTGTGTTTCAATATAATATGATCTAGTAGACCTTTATGGAGGCCTATCTCCATACATATTCTGGAAAAAGTGAAAATATATTTCTTTGTTCTTTCCAATTCCATCTTCTTGAAATTACCCAGAATGTTTCCCACATCCTCTAGGACCTGATGATGCCAAAAAGGATGGGGAAGGTTTGGAAGTCACACTCATACCAACATTTTTTAGACCATCATATTTTTTGCATCGAATTGTAGAAACCATAGAGTAATAAAGAGCCTGACATTACCCCAAAATCAAGGCCCCTCATTCACGATATACTTTAGATCTTTCTGTGTTTCAAATTGAACTATGAAAAAACCTTTGGAACACAAATAGATGTCATGGTTGGACGTCTAGGAGGAAACCACAAATTGGTATAATGCTTTTTCTTTTGGCCAAAAACCATCAAAGCTACAAATAACCACCTTGGATTGAAGAATTGTGAAGGGAGAGTTTACCTCTAGAAGCTTGACTTCCATAGCTGGTGGATGCCCCATTTTCTCTACAATGTAGGACCTTGGATTGTTTTGAATATGCTATGTTTGGGAGGCAACTTCCCTTTCATATTTGAAAGAAATAAATGTCCCATTTGATATCCCGAGTCTATAATTTTATAATAGTATAATTTATATCAAATGAATTGGATTTAGAGATGGAGTATTTGTAGCAAAATGACTATTTTTTTAATTACAAATCTAATAAGATTTAATAGAAATTTCAAGAATGATTATAGTTTAACTATGATTTAATTTCATGGAAATGTCTTGGTTTTGACCTTATATATATATATATATATATATATATCAGTTTGTCTATGACTTGTAAGACTAGTTCGTGGACTAAGTTGTCAAAATTTTATAGGGATTAGACTCGAATCGGGTCACACTAATAATTTCAGTGTTTGACTAGGCTATGTATAACTAGTAAATAAGTGTATATAATGATAAAACTAAAGCCATGTTATATTAAATAAAATGAACTTATGTGTATACTAGCAATTGCACCAAATGTTGCAAAAGAAACGCCATAAGGCAATATCATAGGAAACAGTAGCCTAAAAGAAATAAGATGTTGCAGAGAAGGAGCCATCGTAGAGAAGGATCCATCGTGAAGGAATGAAAGGAAAGTTTTGCTTCCATGGGAGCACACCGTGGAGGTTTCAAAGATATTGATGATAAGAGTTATCAACCAGAAAGATACAGTTCTTAAACTCTAAAGCCTCGTCTTGACTGAAAACATACTAAACTAATAAGATATAACCGAAGAGCAATAATTTAAAAACTTCTTGGCACAATTGTTACATAATAATTTGATGCACAACTTGTATAGCAGTAAATGTCATCATGCAACATAAAACAACTGAAGTAAATACTATCAGTTGGTTTTCAATGCATTTATGTAATTAAAATAGAGCTAGGAACTTTTGAAGACTACTTCACTTGGATCACCATTGTATTTTTTTCACCATTATCTAACAATCTCGAGACAAAATGAGTAAGCAATTTATGAATGGAAACACCTACACTCTATGTCACAAACATCAGTTGGTTTTCAATATCAATTTATTAAGAAATTTTTTGAAGGGGAGAAATTCGATATTCATTAACAAAAAAAATGAGAAAGAGTATGCATGTAGTTACAAACTATTACAATTAAGTAATTAAAGGTAAATTTAGTGTTATTTAAGAAATCAGAATTATAACATTCATCATTATTGCTCAAGATAAATCATGTCTAATTTAGAAATTTAAAAAAATCACATATTTTAAAAACTTTCATTATTAATTTACTTTTTTATATATTAAGAAATACTACTTATGAATAATAAAATAGTTGTATCATAAATAATATATAACAAAAAAAGCCTTGTATTTTTGGAATAATAAAATTGTTGTAACAAAAATAATATAGAACAAGAAAAATTATGTATATTTAGATGTATGAAAATTTAGACGCATTTTATTAAGTAAACTTTTAAAAGAAGAATGATTATAAACATTTAAAAATAATTAGTTTAGAACTATATTATCTATGAGATGGATCAATTCTTTTTTCACTCTAAAAGAGGTTTGCATATCAAGACATTTGATCTCTCTTGGCTCTTGGTAGATCCAGAGTTGAGATTGATCTATGGAATCTTAATTTCCACCTTTAAATAAACTACATTCCACATGAATACCATGGGTTAATACCATGGGCTGTTTTTATAGTTTATTATTATTTTATTTTATTATTTTTATTTTTTATTGTATTTTGACCTAGTTAATTGATCTAGGCCATATTAATTCACCCCTTTAAATAAACTGCATTCCACATCAATACCATGGGTCAATACCATGTGTTGTTTTTATAGTTTATTATTATTTTTAATTTTTATTGTATTTTGACCTAGTTAAAATGTTCATTACATTATGCCAATATTTTTATTTAATTTACTTTTATTTTTATTTTTGTGTAACTTGACATAGTCAAAATGTTAAACATGGCATTACAACATTTATAAAAAAAACATAGACATAGTGGCAGCTAGGGGAGTTGTTTTCAAATAAGAATGCCTTACGTCATAATTATATAAAGGAATTGTCTACCAATGCCACAAATTGGGCTCAAACATAGACATAGTGGCAGCTAGGGGAGTTGTTTTCAAATAAGAATGCTTTACGGCATAATTACATAAAGGAATTGTCTACCAATGCCACAAATTCGCTGGAAGAGCAGATTTCTTGCCGGAATTCGGTAAAAAAAATTAAAAAAATAGAATATTGGAGTGTTTGAATCGTTTTTTATGGTAGAAATGGCTTCAATACCATCAAGAGCCCCTAGAGAACCCAAAATCATGAAGTTTTACAATTATAACCTATATTTTCAAAATAATTCTGTTGGATTTTGACATAATCTTGCCATAGTTTCCAGTATTTTCCAGGCTAATTTATGGCTTCTTTAAACTACACATTATATAAATATGTTGTATGGATTCCTAGTGCAAAGCTCAAAGTGGAAGTCCAATTAGAAAATGGCTAGAATATAATTAAATTAAATATGTTTTCTTTATGTATCATGTGGCAGACCTTCCATGGTATACTTAAGATTTTTAAACATTATTTTTAAAATTAATATAAATCTGCAAAATAGTCAATGAAAAACACAATAAGGGAAATGAATACTAAAGTGAGAAAGAGGAAAGGAAATATAACATAGCGGGTGGAAATAATCCTATGTTGTTTAAGAACTCCTACATTTGTATCATGTGCTTTATTTAAATATCATCCATCATCATTGATTTAGAAGTCAATTGTCAAAAATATGTGGTGGTTAGTGAGAAGTCTACTTCAATGAAAGCATCCTCATTGTAATTTGAACATCCTCCATCTCACCCATGCTCTTCTCCATGTAATTCAATTTTACTCATTCACACACTATTCTCATGATCAAACACTATTGAAGTTCTAAAAACTACATGTTTTTTACTTAGATAAAAACCTAAAACTAATCAAAACCAGCTACATGAGAGAAACCTATGGACATTGGAAAATAGATGGATGATTGTAGGAGAGCATAGATGTGGTTTAGGAAACCTCCATTTTCTTTGTTAATTGTTTCTTATTATATATCTTGTTAGATCTAAGGTATATTTATACTAAGGTATTCCAAAAGGTAAACAATAAGGTGAGTTCTTGTTTCCTACACTCAAAGCACTAGGAGGGAGAATGATTTGGAGGAATTGTTGAGCAGAGAAGGGAAATGTCTTCCTAGCATTGTATGGGTAGTGATAGATAAATCCACGAGTTATTGATGGTTGATGATTTCTTGGAATATTTATTTGTGAACATATTGGTTGAGCATAAGAACAATTGGTGGGTGGGTGGCATTTAAGTCTATAACCAATTTCCTTGACCTTGGTGGTCCCACAACCTGATTTAGAGGCGACATTTACATTGGTGGTCTCATAACTAGTTTCTTGGGCTAACATAAGTGTTCAATGTCTGTACTTAAATTTCTATGTATAACTTTGCAACTTAGGCTTAGAGTATATTTATGAATGAAATTCATAAATGAAATCCTTTGTATTAGATATCATTTTTGGGATTTCAATTGCGTTAATTTAGTCATTCATCTATGACCATTTCCATGAGAGGTAGTCGTGACTGACTAATTTCTCATGATTTTTGAATAGTCCACTTAGCACTCATTGCATCAGGTGATGCTCACGAAGGAAGTGATGGGGTTAGAGTGGTAGAAATGAATCACATAGCGTCAATCGGCACTTCGGGGCTTGCCGGTAACCGAGACTGCGGGAGGTCACCCATCTGAGAATTCCTCTTGCTCAAAAAGCGGCAAGCGCGGAGTTTCCCCACAATCAGGTCTGCCAACACGCCCCATTTGCAAAACCTTAGCAACTATTGTGCCTCATGAACCATTCAAGAAGAGATCCCTTTACTCTTAGTATTTTAAGTATGAGGAGTTTTCGCAGTGCATTATATTAGATATCATTTTTGGGATATCAACTGCATTAATTTAGTCATTCATCTATGACCATTTCCATGAGAGGTAGTCGTAACTGACTAATTTCTCTTGATTTTTGAATAGTCCACTTAGCACTCATTGCATCGAATGATGCTCACAGGGGTGAAGAAATGGGATTGAAACTAGTGAAATGAATCACATAGCATCAATCAGCACTTCTGAGGCTTACACCCAGTAAGTGAAATGAAATCCTTTGTTTAAATTAATCTATGCATGATTACATATATGTGTGAATTTAAATGACTTTAAAGTTTAATAAGCACAAATTTATATTATACACAATTTCATAAGAAATAAAGCAATGCCTTTTATAATAAAAAATAGAATAAACTAAAATAAAATAATATTTATACTTAATATTTTAATATTATAAAGTTTCTAATTTTTTATTTAAAAATATTCAAATAAAATAAAATGATATTTATACGTAAGATATTATAAAATTTAACATTTTTTATTTAAATGTGTCTAAAAATATATTATTTAAAATTAAAAAAAAAATATTTATCTCTTAGAAATAATTCTAAAATGTATATAAATTTAGTATATTTGACTTAATAATTAATTTAAATGTCAAATAATGCAACTAGTGATAAGATATCGGTGGCCTCTTTCTTCTTATATGTTATACTTCGTTAATTATGAGGACCAGTTTAGGATGAAACATGGATAATAATATACTTTATTTTCCAAATAAACTTCAATATATATATATATATATATTGTTTTTCATGTCGGCGGTGCAGAGTATATACCGGTTTAACCATTTCAATTAAGAACAAACCACTTTTTCAATCAACACAATCAACTTGAGCTAAGATTTCAATAATTTAAAAAACATTTTCTTGGGTTAATTAAATAAAAACCAAAAAAAAATTGACATGATTCTCGCCTTTCAGGATCAAAAGAAAGTTATCCTATGTAATAGGTTAAAGTAACAGAGACTATAAATTTTAAAAATTCTCTAAATATTTAAATAAAGGTAAGTAAAATGTTAAACTAAATCTTAATTACAAGATTATGATTATTGTCATGACGATGAATATGTTGTTGTATAAAATTTTAAAATTTAACTGGAATGTGGTTATTTTGTTAAAAAAAAAATTAAGCATGAAGATATGTAATTTAAAAATTATAATTAAAATAATTTTTTATTTAAATTTTTAATTATAGTTGGTTTATGTGAAGTTTAATTTTTATTAGATTATTAAATTAAATTTTATTTAAATGGGTTGAGAGTAAGAATTACTTTTAAAAAATAAAATTTTATGAGAATATTCAAATTACAAAAGTTTGAAGTTTAATTTAGTTTTGTTTGTTATTCTCAAATTATAAAAGTCTAAAGTTTGAAGTTTTGTTTGTTTTTTTTGTCAATTTTATATGAAATTTAGTAAGAATTTATTAAATTTCTAAAATTAAGTTGTTAATTTTTTATAGTTTCAAAATCTTAAATAATTTTAAAATATTAAATATTTATGTATTCATAAATGAAAAAGATTAAAACATTTAACTTTAGCATTTTTTTTTTGTATATCCATAGTTTCTATTAAGTCATCTTAAAAGTACATCTTGAGAAGTTTGGATACAAAATGCTTTTGGCCTCATTCTTACTAGATTTGTTAGCCAAAAGATAGTGGAAAAAAAATGACAATAACTAAAGGAAATTAAAAAGCCTCATGCAAATAGCCCAAACAAACCATAAGAGTTCCATAACCCAAAAAAACAAACAAACATCCTTAATCAACAACATTGGGAGGAGGAGGACGAAAGGCTTCATGCATATGAGCTTCCATATGCGCCAACTTGCGTTCAGGTTGGCCCTGCCTATCCTGGATCCTTTTCTACCTGCGACGGAGTGAAACCAACCTATCCATCATATGCCACTGATTATGTTGAGGACCATTCATAAAGGCAATAACCTTGTTGCAATCGTCGTGTCGATCACGAGCTAGTTTCTCCACTAGTAGGGTGACCTGACGAATCTGAGCTTCCAAAGAGTCAAATGAAGGGGGTAAATCAACTTTGCCCGGAGATTTGGTTGGTTGTTGGTCCACCTCTTCACCAATGTCATGGTGTTCTTCATGATGAACAACACCTTGACCTCAAGGACTAGTGCACCTGCGAGCGTGTCCTCTTTGACATTGCATCATCCGCCATTTTACAAACTCACCCAATTCCAACAGAGACTCACACCAAAAGAACCAACTACTAGGAGTGGCTTTGTAAACCTCTTCGGAAAACACACCAAAACACACCAACATAATATATGCAAGACGAGACAGAGCAATAACCACCCCTGAAGAAATGTCCCTCTTCTAGCTGCCGAGCTAGGTAAAACCCACTACTGCGCATACCAGACCACCTCAAACTAAAACACGACCACCACCCTTCCTCCTTGCTTGTTAGGAAATTCCCAGACCTTTCAGTAAGGAGCAACCAACCTACAACGCTTGACCCTCCACCCCACCGATTCCCCGGGGGTGAATTACCAAAGAAGTGATTACCACAAACCTTGGAAGGGTTGCCACCACCTCTAGCAGTCTCATCAACAAACACCAAGCACCCAACAACTCCCACTAAGAGAAAAATACCAGACCACTCAACAAGCAACTCGAGAAGAATAGAAATAATCAAACTTGAGAAATTTATCTATTAGAAAGAGAAGTTGAAGACCCCGAGAGCAAATGTGGTGGCAACCCTTTTTGCTTGAATTCCAATGCACCCAAACTTCAAGAATTTACCATCTATCGGTGCAGGTCGTGATGAACTAGGGTCCCAAACAATTATATGGTGTACCACCACTTGGAAAAAAGAAGCACCATACACCTCGAACAAGTTGAACAACTTAGTATTCTGCAAGCGAGGGGCAAGGAATGGCTTAGACATGAAGCCACCTTATGCACTTAAGATGTAATTCCCACCACAATTTTACCTCTCATCCTCTGAAACCCACAATAGAAGTTTCTCATCCTTGAAACCCACAATAAAAGTCAGTGACCAAACAAGTGCCATTTAAACTCATGATGCTCTTAGAAACTTCACCCTGTGCTCGCTAGATGAAACTTCCTTGACACTGAATGCCACGTAAGAGAGGAATTGAATGCCTCCCCTGGTGCCTCTAAGAGTTCTGCGAGTTACCACCCCATGGAGGATTTAACTCTACTATTTTAAACATTTAAATAGATTCAAACTATTTAAAGCAAATCAAAATCATAGTTCATATTCACTACACTATAATTTTACATTTACTAATTTCATAGTTTTTATCTAAATAAAAAATTCTTTACACTATAATTTGTCATTTACTAAATTCACAGTTTTTATCTAAATCGAAAATTCTAACGATACTTTAACAAAATTATAATGCAAAACTATATAAAAAATAATAAGGTAATATTGTTCTATGTTTTGAGTTTTTTTTACAAAAAATTGAAAATAAATTTTCAATTAGAGGTGAATTTGTAATTTTTAGTTATTTAAAATCATTTTTATTAATAAACTAATTCAATATCTTAAAATTTTTTCTAATAAATTATAGAATTGAAATTTAAAATTTTCACACATATTTACCAAATTTAAGATGAAAAAAAAAAAAAAAACCATTGATCCAATGCTACAATTTTTTGCCTAGATGACAAGCTTCTAGCTTCTCTCCTTAATCGGGCAATTTTTTTTCAAAAATCTGATTGTGGGAGTTTAAATTATTTAAGATTTTCTAAAATTTCTGCCAGTTTTCTCAAATTCTTGCCAGTCTTCTTACTGGATTACAAACTCCATAGTAAGCTGTTAAGTGTAAGTCATGTTGTTGAATAAAGTACAGAGTTGTCTAGTTTTGATAGCAATGTTTTGTCCAAATCCATAAAATAAATTTCAAAAAATCAAATAATTAAAATGTTTGAATTACATTTTTGATATTGGAAATAGATTTAACACTATCAAAAATCGTAAAACACCCAAAATACTAAAATTTAACAGATTTTCAAAAATCTTTCGCAAAAGTTTTTATAATCTTCCCGGAATATCCAAATTATTCAGTGGGGTTTTTTAAAACTACTGCATAAAGTACAAACACGATGCATGATTGTATTCGATAACGATCAACCATCGCCCCCATTTAGAATTTATCAAATTCAGTGGTAAAAGGCGTTTTATGTCGTATTATTGGTTTTTGAGATTCCAATTTGGTCAGAAAGTTTCAGCCGACGAAGGATTGGGAACAATATAAATATAATGAATCTAGCTACACCCTCTGGCTTTAATAACAATGGATTGTAAGGGCAATAGCAACAAGAGCACAGAGAAGAATTCATCAGTATATAAAATGGAACATGATGAGTGGCAGGGGAGACTGGCAATGATGGAGCTGGCCAACATGCTGAGCGTTCCCATGGCTCTCAACGCAGTAGTTGAACTAAAGGTGGCAGACATCATTTGGCAGAATGGTGCCAACACCCCGCTTTCTGCTTCACAGATTTTATCACTGTTGCAAATTCAATCTCCAGATTCTTGTTCTTCTTCTCATAACCTGCAGAGAATAATGCGAATGCTGGCGAGTTACAACGTATTCAAAGAGTCTGTTACAGAGGATTCCAATGGAGTCCGTGAGAGACTGTACAGCCTGACTGAAGTGGGCAAAACTCTGGTGAAAGACGAGACGGGATTGTCCTATGGGTCCTATGTGTTACAACACCATCAGAAAGCTTTGATGGGGGCATGGCCTCTGCTCCATTCAGCAGTGCTGGATCCATCAGAGGAGCCATTCATAAAGGCCAATGGGAAACATGCCTACGAATTCTATGGGGACGACGAGGATTCCAACGAGCTGATGAGGACTGCCATGGCCACCCTTTCGATGCCCTTGATGAGGAGTGTTTTGAAGTATTACCAGGGCTTCATAGGGGTCCGTACGCTTGTAGATGTAGGTGGAAGCTCTGGATTCTGCCTTCATATGATCATACAGAAGCATGGGCATATCAGAGGAATCAACTTCGATTTGCCCCATGTGGTTGCAGGGGCTCCGGCATATGACGGTATTTTTGTATTTTGAATTTGTGTTCTGGTTCGTGTTTGCCATGCATCATTTTTTGGGTTTTTCACTTCTGTGTTTTGGGTATTACTCTGATCTGATGAGATGTTTTATCTGACATGACATAATTTTCAGTAGAATTGGTGAATTCGTTGGAAATTTTAGGCTGAAAGTACAAGTCCTCGTTACTTTTAATTATACTAAGTTGGATTGATGTTTTAGAAAAATGTTAATGTGAAGCCAGATATCAAAGGTTCCATTTTCACGGTAGTTTGCTGGTCCATATGGTATGAGTTTTGGATCCAAATGACATGAGTTCCAAGTTCAAGGAAAATATACCACTCATTTCGGGCGGCCGCAGTTGAATTGTTATATTTTTTTTCCCTTTTTTTTGGGGTCAATTTTGTTAGGAATTTGTTAGGGATTTCTGATAAGGATCTCTTGAATTCAAGGTGAATCTATTTATAAATAAAAAACACATTTTATGACAAATGGGTCAACCATATTACCCCGAGTCTGCTCACCTGGATGCTGCGTAATCTGGAATCTCATCGGATTTAAACTCAGAAACTGGACGAAGATCACTCTCAGACTTCAGTCATCCAATCTGAGATTTGAAATTTAAGTTTGCAATCTTGATGATTATCTTCTGCACTTAAAGTCTAAAGCTGAGTGATTTCAAAGCAAAAGTTTTCGATAGAAAAATTGCTCCAGACTACAGAGAATGGTGCAGCCGCAGGGGTTTAGAACAAAAAATAACATACAGTCAACTGTACATCGAGATGGATAAAAATGCCATGAGAAGTAATAATAAAAATTTCATATATGCTATCTTGGGTAGTTTATTGGCAAACCTGTGATATAAAGCAATATGAGTGATAAAGGTCTCATGTTCAATGCCACCCATGTTGCCTGTCTTTAGGGCAAGGTGGTGACACTTATGTTGTAATTTTTGGGGCGTTGGGGCGAGGATGAGAGGAGCAGTTGAAATTACTTTAGAGGCAGAGGGGATATAGTAGTAGCTGTTAGGTGGAGCGGAGCAGTTGAAATCTACTTTAGAGGCTGGGGGATATAGTAGTAGCAGTTAGAATTTGTTCGGAGAAAATCTAGTGATAACAGTTGGAATCAACCATATAAACGTTATGTTTCTTTAAAAAAACCCAGATACTCAACAGAAAAATGAAGCAGAAATTAAGAACGTAAATGAACATACACCAAGAGAAGAAAACATTTATTCGAACTGCACACAGAGATGGAGAACAATTCCCAAAGGAGAAGTAATAACAAAAAATTCATATAGATTATTTTAGTAACTCAAACCCAGATACTCAATAGCCTATGCATTGGGTTATCCTTCATGTTTTAGGACTGTTCTGGCATACGTCCACAGGCTGGCTCAGGAGCTATGTTTTCACAGGCCCTCTCTCTGCGCCACACCCTTACAGACTTTCTTGCTAGTGGTTTTCTACAGGCCTTACCAATAGAATCTTAACTCCAGCTCCATATTTCCTTTGCTGGCGAATCTTTGCTGGCTTTAGCAATAGCTTCTTCACTACAGCAATTCTTGTAGCTTTATGGGCCCCGCTACAGCGATTACTGTGCCTTATCCCCACCAGGACTCCCTGTAAAGCTTTTCTAGAAGCTCTTTTATTGTCTTCTCGCCTTTCTTCCACCTCCACTCTTCCACGGCTTTGACAAATGCCCATAGGAAGAAAGGTATTTCGTCTTTCTTCCACCTCAACTGACTCTTCCAGGGTTTTGACAATTGCCCATAGGAAGCGTTACCTTTGCTGGTGATTGCGTTATCTTTTCACCAATCTGGATCTGGAACTGCGTTTTTTTCTCCTGAAATTTTGTTGGTGACGTGTGCCATTGGAAGGGCCTGTTGACGGGATCCATTACAGAACAGTTTGGGAGGGTGAAAGGCATGATCCAGATATTTCAGATCAGGAAAGGGAACCAGCCCCTTTGACCAAGCTGGATGATGCACTGTACTTACTGTTGTTAGAGATTCCAAGAGTTTCAGCTGGTTGGATTGAAAAAAAGGAAAAAAGAAAAAGGGGAACCGTCAGTTTGCATAATCCTTAATTCGTTTTACCGGAAGGTTGCCCCTCTTTAAGCATTGTACAGAAGCCAAGCTGCTATATGGTCTCCGATGTGCTAAATTCATGGTGAGACATTTAGATAAGCAATTAGGCAGTAGATATAAATGAAGGGCTAAAAAATGAAATAGCAGGGTATCCCCTGCATCCTTCTGTTGAGACTTATGAACATGGTGCTGTGCTCTGGTTAAATACTCAGTTCTGAGTAGCCATCCAACCTCATTTTTACTTCGGAAAAATGTCATTCAATGTGGTCCGTTTTACAGTGAACAAGATTGTGAATATTATCGTCAAAGAAATCCTGAAGCACAAGGGGTTTTGAACAAGAGTGCAAAGTTTTTCATACTGTTAATCTCTCTTGTTGCAGAACACTGGGCTTGTGTGTGATGCATTTTAAGGTGTATCTGATCCTATTAATGGTAGTGTCCGATTAGGTAGCTGGCAAAGCGATATTACTTGAAATTTCCATGTCCTCTACTCATCGGAAGTTTATGTTACCTTCTTCTAGAAGACACAGGTTCTATTCCCAAACTCCCTGAAATTTTTAAAACCATGTTTTTTCTTCTGACAGTGAGAATGGAAACGTCGACCTGTGTATTTTGGCAACCTCCCTGTCACTGCATTATTTCAGGCCCAACCAGTTTACTAGCTGCTTGTTAAGTCATAAACTGTGAAATATAATTGTGAGAGTTTTCTGGATCATCCGCATTTGTATATTTCATACATCGCCAATCTGGTTTGAAAGTTTTAAATCCCTGCCGCAATCTTAAATCTTTATTACTTTGTCCCGGGCTCAATCTTAAATCTTTATAATTTTGTTCATTGAATAGATTCACTTGTTTTATCAATTTATGAATTAAAACAATTTATGAATGCTGGGAAGTATAATTGTTATTCTTTCCACTTAGATTAAATTTCCACATATCATGTTTGTTTGTTGGTTTCAGTACGAGTGACCTTTCGGCTCAGAAACATGAAAAAACCGAAAATGGAATATACAAAATACAAAGGAGAGGTTTAGTTAATATGAAAATCACTTATCTTCCCTTTATTTGCTTTCTTTTTTTTGTACCTTCTGCCATCCCCCTTAATTGGGGTCAATTGGTACCATTGCCAAATCGCTCATGGTTCTCTCTCATGTTAGAAATGATAACAAATTATCATTGATGTAATTAGTAAAAATGAGTTAGGAAGTGTTTTTAACGAAATAGTCCATGTTAAAATGTTGATTGCCTGAGAGGCTTGAGGTACATTGGAGAGTCAATTTTTACCTTGAGCAATAAGGATTCCATTCCCTTTGCCCCGTGAAGGTTTCCTTGACACATTGTCAGGTTTTACTACGTAAATTTGTTGTGTGATTCAGTTTCCAATTCTTGTGCATTTCTTTCTTATTTGACGGGTTCAAATACCAAGTGGTATCAGAGCTTTGTGGAAAGTCAACAAGAAATTCCAGCACACACATAGTGTGGGACTTTTTTTAACGAAATAGTCCATGTTAAAATGTTGATTGCCCGAGAGGCTTGAGGTACATTGGAGAGTCATTTTTTACCTAGAGCAATAAGGATTCCAATCCCTTTGCGCCGTGAAGGTTTCCTTGACACATTGTCAGGTTTTACTATGTAAATATTTTGTGTTTCTTGTTGTGTGATTCAGTTTCCAATTCTTGTGCATTTCTTTCTTATTTGATGGGCTCAAATACCAACAAGTGGTATCAGAGCTTTGTTGAAAGTCAACAAGAAATTGCAGCACACACATAGTGTAGGAATTTTTTTAACGAAATAGTCCATGTTAAAATGTTGATTGCCCGACGTAAATCTTTTGTGTTTCTTGTTGTGTGATTCAGTTTCCAATTCTTGTGCATTTCTTTCTTATTTGACGGGCTCAAATACCAACAAGTGGTATCAGAGCTTTATTGAAAGTCAACAAGAAATTGCAGCACACACATAGTGTGGGACTTTTTTTAACGAAATAGTCCATGTTAAAATGTTGATTTCCCGAGAGGCTTGAGGTACATTGGAGAGTCATTTTTTACCTAGAGCAATAAGGATTCCAATCCCTTTGCCCCGTTAAGGTTTCCTTGACACATTGTCAGGTTTTACTACGTAAATCTTTTGTGTTTCTTGTTGTGTGATTTAGTTTCCAATTCTTGTGCATTTCTTTCTTATTTGACGGGCTCAAATACCAACAAGTGGTATCAGAGCTTTGTTGAAAGTCAACAAGAAATTGCAGCACACACATAGTGTGGGATTTTTTTTAACGAAATAGTCCATGTTAAAATGTTGATTGCCGGAGAGGCTTGAGGTACATTGAAGAGTCATTTTTTACCTAGAACAATAAGGATTCCAATCCCTTTGCTCCGTGAAGGTTTCCTTGACACATTGTCAGGTTTTACTATGTAAATCTTTTGTGTTTCTTGTTGTGTGATTCAGTTTCCAATTCTTGTGCATTTCTTTCTTATTTGACGGGCTCAAATACCAACAAGTGGTATCAGAGCTTTGTTGAAAGTCAACAAGAAATTGCAACACACATAGTGTGGGACTTTTTTTAACGAAATAGTCCATGTTAAAATGTTGATTGCCTGAGAGGCTTGAGGTACATTAGAGAGTCATTTTTTACCTAGAGCAATAAGGATTCCAATCCCTTTGCCCCGTGAAGGTTTCCTTGACACATTGTCAGGTTTTACTACGTAAATCTTTTGTGTTTCTTGTTGTGTGATTCAGTTTCCAATTCTTGTGCATTTGTTTCTTATTTGACGGGCTCAAATACCAACAAGTGGTATCAGAGCTTTGTTGAAAGTCAACAAGAAATTGCAGCACACACATAGTGGGATTTTTTTTAACGAAATAGTCCATGTTAAAATGTTGATTGCTCGAGAGGCTTGAGGTACATTGGAGAGTCATTTTTTACCTAGAGCAATAAGGATTCCAATCCCTTTGACCCGTGAAGGTTTCCTTGACACATTGTCAGGTTTTACTACGTAAATCTTTTGTGTTTCTTGTTGTGTGATTCAGTTTCCAATTCTTGTGCATTTATTTCTTATTTGATGGGCTCAAATACCAACAAGTGGTATCAGAGCTTTGTTGAAAGTCAACAAGAAATTGCAGCACACGCATAGTGTGGGACTTTTTTTAACGAAATAGTCCATGTTAAAATGTCGATTGCCCGAGAGGCTTGAGGTACATTGGAGAGTCATTTTTTACCTAGAGCAATACGGATTCCAACCCCTTTGCCCCGTGAAGGTTTCCTTGACACATTGTTAGGTTTTACTACGTAAATCTTTTGTGTTTCTTGTTGTGTAATTCAATTTCCAATTCTTGTGCATTTCTTTCTTATTTGATGGGCTCAAATACCAACAAGTGGTATCAGAGCTTTGTTGAAAGTCAACAAGAAATTGCAACACACACATAGTGTGGGATCACAGGTCCTAGCTATACATTAGTGTGAAAGCCAATTTAATTTAATACATTGGTGCAGTGTTTAATTTAATTTTCCCTTAATTAAATTGGACAATAAAATGTAATCTTATCTCATAATCACTTGTAATAGTTAAGTGAGTGTGATAAACTCAGTTAGCTCATGAATTTCGAGTTGAGGGTGGTTGGTGAGGCATGCAGAGTGATTCTATTAGTTATGGAGTTCGATTTGCAGTTAGTGCATTAGTTTAATGCATGAGTAATCAGTTAACTCAGTTAGGTGAGTTAAAGTCAGTTGAACTAGTTGTAACTGTTTGTTGCATTAGTGAGAGATCAAGTTAATTAAATCAGATTTAATTCTCAATCACTGATCTGCCATGCAATTGATGATTTACTATTAATAGCTGCATGCATGTCTGATCCAGTGGAGACTCAGTTGAGACAAAGGTTAAAGGGATGTTAACTATCAGTTGTATCATTAGTAGGTTGCCCGCATGCAACCAGACATCCATTGGATTGCCCATGATCCTTGCACAATTTTGGAAGGTTAAATTTCCTAAAGAATAGGGATTGCATTCCACATGAATTGTGCAAGGCAGGCATGCTGATTAGATGCTGAGAATTGGCTAAGTGTTGGTCGATTTTGTCTGGGTCAGTGTGAGACAGTTGTGAGAGTGCAGGAGACTCTTGTGAGAAGAGTGCATTATAATTGTTTTATGATTCCATGGTGAATATATAATAGAAGATAGAGGTGTTTTGAGCAGCAAGCTTTCCCTGGGAAATTATTTGTGTTGTGGTTTGATTTGTTTCTTTCTGCACTTGTTGTGATTGGCGATCATGTTTATTTTCCACAATTGATATGTAGAAAGATTCAGTATCTAGCTTGATTGGATCGAATCCATTGATTTACATATGTTTGTATAGTTTCTATATGGTATCATAGCACAGGAAATCACTATAGTGAAGAAGAAACTGAGTTTGTGACTGAATAGAATTCGAATTTGCAAAAGTATTGTTGGTGCGACAAGCGAATCAGGATCAAGATGGCTTTCAATGGCTTGAGATTGGAGTATGCATTTGAGGGAAGTTCCAATTATATTGTGTGGAAAGACAGGATGGAGGCAGTACTGGAGGACAATGGGTTGAAAGAATTCATTGATAATGACATTCCTAAACCTGCTGCAGCAAATGACGCAAATCTTGATGCTTGGCAAAAGAAGGTTGCAAAGGCAAGGAGGATCTTATTGGAGGGAGTACGAGACCACATTGTCTCAAGTCTCCATGGAAAAGCAACACCATATGCAATGTGGAAAGCTTTGACAGATCTGTTTCAGAGCAACAGTGATCATAGAAAATTGGCACTGAAAGACAACCTCAAGAAAATCAAAATGGAGAAAGGCGACACTATTCCGAAATATTTAACAAAGTTTGTCCAATGTTGGGATGAGCTTGAGAGCGTCGGAATTACTGTTGCAGATGATGACTTGGTGAGCCTAGCTCTTCTAGGACTTCCCAAGAGTTGGCATACTTATCAAGACTCTGTCAATGGGAGGGAGAAGCTGCCAGATTGGGAACGACTTTGGTCGGATTTGGTGCAAGAAGAATTCAGGTGGAATACCATGGATGGATTTTCATTTAAGACAAATGATGAAGAAAATTGCGCTTTGGCTGCCAAGGCGAAGAAGGGGAAAGGAAAGAAATCCTATTCCAATTCTGAGTCCGATAAAGATGGAAAGAACCGCAACATTTCCAGAGTGAAGTGTTTTCACTGTCACAAGCATGGACATTATGCCACTGATTGTCCACAAAAGAAGAAGAACAAGAAGGCTTCAGGATCTGCAGCTGGTGAGGCTTTGGCCTTGCAATTTGAGCTTGACTTCTTGCTCATTGCATGCATGGTGTCAAGTGCAATGGGATTGGTGTGGTACTTGGATAGTGGTGCATCTTTCCACATGAAGGGAGACAAAGAAGTAGTTTGGAGGAGAAGGACCTCCAGATGCATATCGAAATGGGTGATGACGGACGATACAGTGCCACCAAGATTGGTACAGTTACCTTCCAAAGACAGTTAGGTAAACCCTTCTTATTAAAAGATGTAATGGATGTACCAGGCTTGAAGAAAAATTTAGTTTCAGTCGCAATGTTGGAGGATAGAGGCTATGATGTCACTTTTAGTGAAGGGAAAGCTTTCCTTCGACACAAAGCCATAGGACAAGCCAAGAAGATTGGGATTCGTGTGAAGAACCTCTATAAACTTGATGTAGATGGCTGTGCAGCATTGATGGGTAAGGCAGACAAAGTGGTGAGTCAAGATGAGGGTGAGTTATGGCATAGGAGATTGGGCCATCTACACCACGGAGCCTTGAAGGCCATTCAGTAGATTTCTACGGGTCTTCCCAAGGGTACTCTTGCGCAGTTAGACACATGTAAGGGATGTATGATGGGGAAGTATGCAAAGGCCACTTTTCACGAGAAGGAGAACCGAGCTTCAGAAATCCTTGAGAGAGTTCACTCAGACGTGTGTGGACCATTCTCTACTGCTTCGACAACAAAGCACAAGTACTATGTGATCTTTGTTGAAGATTTTTCTAGAAAGTGTTGGATCTCCTTCATGCAGAAGAAATATTAGAAGTTCTCAAAATTTCTTGAGTTCAAATCACTGGTGGAGAAAGACACGGGAAGCATGTGAAGACTCTTAGGAGTGATAATGGTGGTGAGTACATCTCAAATGAATTCAAGAACTTTCGTATCAAAGAAGGAATTTGGAGAGAGTTGATTGCGCTTCATAACCCACAACAGAATGGGGTCGCAAAAAGAAAGAATAGAACAATTGTGGGTTCAACACTAGTGATGTTGCATGATCAGGGCCTACCGTTGCATCTGTGGGCGGAGGCATGCAACATAGCGGTATTTGTGCAAAACCATAGTCCTCATCGGATACTTGGCTTGAGTACACCAGAGGAGGTTTTTTCTAGTAAGAAACTCGATGTTTCATATTTTAAAATTTTTGGCTCATTTGTTTATGTGCATGTGACCAAAGATGCCAGGAAGAAGCTTGAACCGACAAATGAGATTGGGATATTTGTGGGGTGCACTGATACTCCCCACAACTATCGGGTGTATTTGCCAAACAACAGGATGATTGTTGTGAGACGGGATATAAAATTTGATGAGGAGAAAGCCATGCGATTGTCCCTTGAGAGGGAGCTGGATTTGCATGCAGATGAGGAACTATTGGTTCCAAAGAATGAACCTCAAGATGTGGAGCAACCACATGCGAAGGATCATGGAGTGGCAGAAAACAGTCATGTAGAGCCATCCACCAGAAATGGTAGAAGACGCACCACGAAAGTTGATAGATTGAGACTTGATGCGGCATAGCATGTAGGAGCACCTACTTCATTGCACAGATAGAGACAGTCTCCAGACAGGTTTACTAGATACATGGCTCTTATGAGCAAGTGTATTGTGATAGAACCATCCTCCTTTGAGGAAGTAGTGCAACAACCAATTTGAGTTGACGCTATGGTTGAGGAGTATGACTCCATCGTCAAGAATAGTGCATGGGAAGTTGTTCCAAGGCTAGTCGGAAAATTAGTGGTTGGATCTAGATGGATCTATAAGGCGAAGCAAGCGGCATATGGGAGTGTGGAGACGTATAAGGCCAGATTTGTGGCTCGAGGATTCTCACAAGTTGAGGGGATTGACTATGAGGAGACCTTCTCACCAGTTGCAAGGTACTCATCGATTAGATCTATCCTTGCACTCTCAACGCAGATGGGGTGGCACATTCATCACATGGATGTGAAAACTGTGTTTCTCAATTGAGTTATTGAGGAAGAAGTGTACATAGAGAAACTAGAAGGTTTTGAGATATTTGACAATGAGTCGCATGTGTGCCGACTCAAGAGAGCATTGCATGGGCTGAAGCAAACACCTCGTGCTTGGTACACTTGGATTGACAACTATTTCACCGGGTTGGGCTTCACCAAAAGTGAAGCGGATGCAAACCTGTACCAGATTATGGTTGATGGTAAGCTCTTGATTATCGTACTTTATGTTGATGATCTAATTTTGATAGGTGGTGAGCAGTTGATAACTTCTTGCAAGGAGGATCTTGCAAGGGAGTTCGAAATGAAGGACATGGGACTCCTTCACTATTTACTTGGTTTGGAAATATGGTAGCGGGATGGTGAGCTATTTGTTTCTCAAGGCAAGTATGCCAAAGAGATTCTGGGTAAGTTTCACATGGAGAGTTGTAAACCCATGGAGACTCCTCTGCTAGGAAATTGGAGAAAAGAGGATGCTACTTCAGGAGAAGTAGTTGATCCTACTGTTTACCGGCGGCTAGTGGGTTCACTAATGTACTTGGTGAACACCAGACCAGACATTTGCTACGCAGTTAACCAGCTGAGTCAAGCTATGGTTAAGTCGACCAAGCTCTTTTGGAAGGCGGGGAAGCATGTCTTGAGATATCTCAGGGGCACTACAAAGTATGGATTATGGTACAAACAGAAAGAGGTAGTGAAGCTTCAAGGCTTCACGGATGCAGATTGGGTAGGCATTCCATTAGACAGAAAGAGCACATCAAGAGTGACCTTCAGCATAGGATTGGCAACAGTTTCTTTGTACAGCAGGAAGCAGTGATCTGTGGCACTCAGTTTAGTCGAGGCAGAGTACATGGCAGCAAGTCAGGCTGCATGTGAGGCCATCTGGATGAGAAAGATCCTGGTTGGTTTGTTTGGTTCTCAGATGGATCCGACGGTGATATATTGTGATAACTAGAGTTGCATTAAACTCTCAGTAATCCAGTATTCCATGATAGGTCCAAGCACATAGACATCTGGTACCACCATTTCAGAGATTGTGTTCAGAGGTGCATTATGTTACTTTAGTACATTCCCACGGAAGATCAGGATGCAGATATTCTGGCGAAGGCGCTCGCCAGGAGAAAATTTGAATACCATAGAGGCAGGATCGGGGTCACGACAGATAATCCCTTTCTTGTTGAGAGGGAGCGTTGAAAGTTAACAAGAAATTTCAGCACACACACTAGTGTGGGACCACAAGTCCTAGCGTTACATTAGTGTGAAAGCCAATTTAATTTAATAAATTGGTGTAGTGTCTAATAATTTTCTTTTAATTAAATTGGACAATAAAATGTAATCTTATCTCATAATCACCTGTAATAGTTAACTGAGTGTGATAAACTCAGTTAGCTCATGAATTTCGAGTTGAGGGTGGTTGGTGAGGCATGTAGAGTGATTCTATTAGTTATGGAGTTAAAATTGTAGTTAGTGCATTAGTTTAATGCATGAGTAATCCGTTAACTTAGTTAGGTGAGTTAAAGTCAGTTGAACTAGTTGTAACTGTTTGTTGCACTAGTGAGAGATCAAGTGAATTAAATTAGATTTAATTGACAATCAATGATTTTCCATGCAACTAATGATTTACTATTAATAGTTGCATGCATGTCAGTTCCAGTGGAGACCTAGTTGAGACAAAGGTTAAAGGGATGTTAACTATCAGTTGTATCATTAGTAGGTTGCTCGCATGCAACCAGACATCCATTGGATTTCCTAAGATCCTTGCGCAGTTTTGGAAGGCTGAAATTCCTAAAAAATAGGGATTTCATTCCACATGAATTGCACAAGCAAGGCAAGCTGATTAAAGGCTGAGAATTGGATAGGTGTTGGTCAATTTTGTCCGAGTCAGTGTGAGATAGTTGTGAGAGTGCAGGAGACTCTTGTGAGAAGAGTGCATTGTAATTGTTTCATGATTCCATGGTGAATATACAATAGAAGATAGAGGGGTTTTGAGCAGCAAGCTTTCCCCGGGAAATTATCTGTGTTGTGGTTTGATTTGTTTCTTTCTGCACTTGTTGTGATTAGCGATCGCGTTTATTTTCCGCAATTGATGTGTAGAAGGATTGAGTATCTAGCTTTATTACATTGCTTGATCAGATTGAATCCATTGATATACATATGTTTGTATAATTTCTACGAGCTTTGTTATTGTCAGGGTCGTGAGGTATAAGTTTGTCCATAGAGCTATCACATATAAATTTGTTGAAGTCTGTCAAAGAGGAGCCGAGAGGCCAACTCTAGCCATAAATCGTGGGATTTTTATTTTGTAAAAACCGCTGAGAAGCCATCCTTTTTTTTGGAAGTCGTTGACAGTGAAGCAGAAGAAACCGCGCATTCCTGGAGGAGCAACAAACTGTAGTCTTCAGGGGAACCTGTTGACCGATTGAAATGGAGGAAGCTACCACAGAACGGGCCACCAATTTAAAGTTAGAGAGCCACATATTTAAAGTTACAGAGCCGCCAATTTAAAGTTACAACACTAACTATTAGAGAGAACCATCGCTTGAATAGTCGGGAAGAGCCAGAAGCATGATCAACAATGCTAAACGTATGAATCAGACTCTTATGGAAAGGGCTAGAAGCATGATCAACAATGCTAACCTGAAGAAGGATTTGTGGGCAGAAGCAATATCTACTGCTTGTTATTTGGTAAACAGATCTCTGATCACCTTTAGTTGCCATTAATTGTAAAATTCCTGAAGAAGTTTGGTCAGGTCGGTCTTGTGATTATTCACATTTAAGATTTTTTGGTTGTGATGTCTATGCTCTTATTCCGAATAATCAACGTTCAAAGTTAGACACAAAAGCAAAATGTTATGTCTTTGTTGGGTATGACTATGTGGTGAAAGGATACAGGTTGTGGGATTCTTCTTCACATAAGATAATAATTAGTAGAGATGTAACATTTGATGAATCTTCTCTTCTAAAATCAGATGTTGAAAAAGTTGAACATGAACATGTATCGTTGAATCAAAAAATTCATTTGGAGACTAAACCTTTTTCGGAAAGTCGAAAGGAAGGAGAGACTTTTGAAGAAAAAGGTGAAGAAGATGCAAAGGAAACTATAGAAGTTCAAGAACCAGTTCAGCAACCAGTCACTCTAATGAGGTCTACGAGGGAAAGACGAACACCCAAAAGGTATGAAGATTTTACTTCATCTATTGCATTGATTACTGAAGATGGGAACATTCTTGTTATCAGCAAGAAATAGATGATGCAAATAGCGAAATGTGGAAAAAGGCTATGGGCGAAGAAATTGATTCCTTAGCCAAGAACAAAACCTGAGATCTTGTAGAGTTTCTTGAAGGGAGAAGTGTTGTCGGATGCAAATGGGTCTTCAAATTGAAACAAAATGTTGATGGAAGTATCGAAAAGTATAAGGCGAGGCTGGTAGCAAAAGGGTATTCTCAGGTTGAAGGTATTGACTTTCGTGAGATATTTTCACCAGTTGTAAAACTTGTTTCTATTCGAACTATGTTAGCACTAACTGCATTACTTTACCTTGAGTTAGAACAATTAGATGTTAAAACAACTTTTCTTCTTTCATATTTGGATGAAGAGATTTATATGGAACAACCAGAAGGTTTTGTACAAGGTCGCAACAAAATATTAGTTTGCAAGATCAGGAAATCATTTTATGGGGCCTGAGGCAGTCTCCTAGGCAATGGTACAAGAAGTTTGACTCCCTCATGGTGAGCCAGAACTTCACTAGAGGTGAGTGTGATCATTGTGTGTACTTTAAGAGTTTTAATGGCATATTCATTATCTTGGTATTGTATGTTAACGATATGCTTATTGCAAGCAAAAACATGGAAGAGATCAACAAGTTAAAGGCTCAGATTTCTAGGACATTTGATATGAAGGATCTCGGAGTTGCAAAACATATCTTGGGTGTGGAGATACAAAGAGACAGAAAAAATGGAAAGCTTTGGTTATCACAACAAAAGTATGTGGAGAAAGTACTTGCAAATTTCGGTATGGACAATGTGAAACCTGTTACTATTCCTTCAGCTTCCCATTTTAAGTTTTCTTTGGGTTTGAGTCCTAGAACTGATGAAGAAAAGAAGGATATGTCTTATGTACCATGTGCAAATGCGGTAGGAAAATTAATGTATGCAATGGTATCTACAATACCTGACATTTCACATGTAGGTGGAGTTATCAGTAGGTTCATGGAAAATCCAGGAGAAGAACATTGGCGAGCAGTGAAATGGGTGTTCAGTATTTGAGAGGCACAAGTGACCATTGTATCATCTTTAATGGTAGTGAATGTTCATTCTGCGGATGTGTGGATTCTGATTATGCAGGTGATTTGGACAAGAGGAGATATACTATAGGATATGTCTTTACTCTCGCAGGTGGAGAAATTAGCTTGATGTCAAAGCTTCAAGAAACAATTGCTTTGTCCACTATTGAAGAAGAGTATATAGTTGCTTCAGTTCCTTGTAAAGAGGCAATTTGGTTGAAAGGTCTACTGGATAAGCTTGTAAGAACGCAGGAGAAAGTGAATGTATTCTATGACAGTCAGAGTATTATTCATTTGCCTACAAATTCAACATATCACAGCAAGACTATGCACATTGATGTAAGGTATCATTTTGTAAGACGTGATTGATGGCGACAAAGTAGCTCTCAAGAAGGTCCATACATAGGAGAATCGTGTAGACATATTCACGGAGTGAGTTTTAGTATAGAAGTTGCGATGGTGTTTGGCTTCTCTTGGATTGTAGAAGTGATGATGAATGGGTGATCCGGATTTATGTAGGAACGCAATAGAATAAACATATAACCATAAATACAACGATGTAGTGGAAATAACACTTCATTTCATTAATATCAAAGAATTGAGATTTGCTTACAAACGGAATGGAAATAAACTAGCTAGGGTGCTAGTAGCTATCTTTGAGAAGAGATGTGGCGGCTACAAGCCTCTGAACTGAGTTACAATGAGGCTCGAGGGCCTATTTATTATTTAGAAACAATGGAAAACCCTAAACATCCAAAACCCTAACTCTAGGAGATGAAGTGCCAAAACGATGGGCCCCTTTTGGATAAATTGGTGTTTCAACTTCCCAAGGACGTAGCTTTGGCATATGATCTCCGTTTGACACGAACCATACCTCGTTAGAAAGATCTATCCAAGGACTACAAATTTTGAGTAAGCAACATGGGTCCATGGACCCATGTTGCTCCCGGTTTTCCCCAAAAATGTCGTTTAGGGCCTTAAAATGGCTTCGGAAGTTCAGGACCCGAAAAACCGCTAAAAATAGTAAGTTGTGTCAAAATTGAAAAACTGAAAGAGACAATGGTGGGGCCCCAAGTGGAATAGGCGGGTGACCACCAATATCCACCTGGATCATTCCTCCCCCCTTAAGAAGCATGGTCCCCATTGCGTTAAGTTCCTCCATGAGATGAGGAAACTTCTGTTAAACTTGGTCCTTGGTGAACCACTTTCTTTGGTGCAGGAGTTGGCCAGCTTTGACAACTCGATACAGTTGGATCTTCTGTTGGCGAGTGTTCTTGATTTGCATGTCCATGATACAATCTGTGGTGGCCTGTTCCATGCAGTCTAGGTTTAACTCTGTTGGTGTGAGTTGTTCTGCAATGTCAGAGGTGTCCAGTAGAGGTGGGAAGTAGGGACGAAGGCAAACCCACATTGAATACTGGGTGCAGACCAAGGAATGGTTGAATACTAAGCTCAAAGGCGTTGTTCCCTAAAACCTTGGTGATGGTGTACGGTGTGTATCGGAGCGGGAAAAGCTTGCGGTGGGGTTCAGTGAGGCGCTCCTTCTGCAAATGTAGCCACACTTTGTTGCCCACCTGGAAGTTGTGTGGCACCCGATGTTGATCATGGCGTTGCTTGTAATTAGCAGTAGCTCTGTCCAATATGCCATGAACCTATTGGTGGATGTGTTGAATGTGCTCGATGAAGCTATTTTCTTTGTCAACTTCCGACTAGACATGAGCCGAATCGGCCTGAGTAGCCGCAAATGGCATGGCTACGTCAATGGGACATAGTGGCTGGAATCCCAAGCCCACCTAAAAGGGGTCAGGGTCAAGTTGAGCCGTGGAGAGCCCGATTATAATTATGTTTTACATAAGGAAGACTCTCGTCCCATGTGCGTGGGATCCTTTGAATTGTACATGCGTAGAATGTACAATCATCCTCGTTGACGACCTCTGCCCGCTATCTGCTTTGGGATGGAAAGCCGTGGATCAGGAGCTGTGTCCAAGATTGACCAAAGAAGGAACTGTGCAGGCCGAGGAACCTGCGTGACTGATTCGATGATGATGGGGACGTGGATTCCAAAGTGCACCCACACTCGTTCAAAGAAGAGTTTAGCAGCTGCTTCTCGTCAGATATTCTTCTTAGAAAAGCCACCATAATGTCCATCTTCGAGAATCTATCGAGAACCACGAAAACACTGTCATTTCCATGCTTAGTAGAAGGCAGGCCCAACATGTAATCCATGGAGATGGATTCCCATGGTCGACTAGGGATAGGCAGCGGAGTATATCGGCCTTACTTCTTGATGGTCAGTTTGGAAATGGCACAAGTAGTGCAGGATCGGATGTGCTTCCCGACATCCTTTCGAAGGTTTGGCCTATAGAAATACTTCTACAGTACTGCTACTGTTTTCTCGACCCTGAAATGCCCAACGACTCGACTGTAGTGTGCTTCCCATATCATCTTGGCACGCTCACTTGAAGGAACACAAAGGTGTCCCTGGTGACATAAAAGTGCATCTTGAGGTGAAAATTTGGAACTCGATTACCTTCCAAGAGTGTCTTGTATGTGTGCCTGAATTCTAGATCACTCTTGTAGAGAACCGGCCAATTAGAAGTCTCGTGCCCACAAGAGTTGAGCACGGTTGTTAGTGCCACAAACAAGTGGTCGGCCTAGTGGCAAGCTCGCAACATTATTGGTGCTAATTCCTTCACACTTGATGTAGAAATGAAATCACAGGCATAATTATCACTCGAGATGCGGCCATTCCGCAACTTCCTTTCAGGTTCGATGAACCGTAGGGGCTTCGTGGTCTGTGTGGATGATTGTTTCCTACCCCAAAATGTAATGCTTCCATTGTCGACAAGCTTGCACAATGGAATACATTTCTTTTTCATAAGTGGGATACTTGCAAACTGTGTTAGACAATGTCTCACTGTGATATGCCATTGGATCTCTCTGTTGAGTAATAACTGCCCCAATAGCATAGTCAGAGGCATCTATCTCGATTTCAAATGGTTGTTGCAAGTTTGGTAATGTGAGCACTGGGGCAGAACAAAGGCGATTTTTCAATTCTGTGAACGCCTTCTGTTGAGATTTCGACCAAAAGAATTTTGCTCTCGCTCCTCCCTTGGTGACTTGACTCAAGGGCCAAGTGATATGAGAGAACTTCAAATACGAACCCACAGAGAAATTAGCAAGCACCGTAAAGTTGCGAAGCTCGTTATAGTGGTTGGGGTCACAATCTCGAATGACTCGGATCTGGTTGATCCACATGCACCCGCTTTCATTGTCAATGTATCCCAAATAGAGGACTGGTCAAGTGCCAAAAGTGCACTTCTCCAAATTGGCACACAACTTGTGTTGCCGCAGTGTTTGGAGGACTTGTCGGATGTGGTGGAGGTGATCTTCCCAAGTCTGGCTGAAGATCAGAATGTCATCCAAGTACACCACTACAAATGAGTTGGTGAATGGCCGCAAGATGTCATCCATCAACCTCATGAAGGTTGCGGGAGCATTCGTCAACCTGAAAGACATGACTAGCCATTCGAAAAGGCCTTCCTTGGCTTTGAAGGAAGTCTTCCACACATCGGAGGGTTCAATTGGTACCTGGTGATACCTAGAATTCAAGTCGATCTTGCTGAAATATTTCGCCCCTTTGAGTTTGTTCAGAAGGTCATCAATCCGTGGGATTGGGTACCTATTCCGAACAGTGATCTTGTTCAGCACCCAATAGTCAATATAGAGTCTCCACATCCCATCCTTCTTCTGTACCAACACGATCGAGCTCCCACAGGGCGATGAACTTGGTCGGATGTGACCTTTCTGCATCAACTCCTGAATCTTCCTCTTGATTTCATCATTCTCCATAACAGAGCACCGATAGATCGGTCCATTGGGTAGCAGTGCACCTGGGGTCAGATCAATCGGGTGCTCGACCTGACAGTGTAGAGGAACCCCTGTGGGTGAGGTGAAGATGTCCCCGTACTCCTCCACAACCTTGTCCATTTGTTGTTATCGTGCAGAGGAGCCCTGTCTGGAGGTCATGGCCACAGTCTTCTTCTTGCCTTGGGGGCAGATCATCAGGAAAACGAATTTCCTGGTTTGGGAAATGAGCTTACTGCATTGTTTTGCAGTAACCAAAGAGATAGCGGCAGGAGGTGGTACCTCTGGTATCCTGTACAACTTATTTCCCAAAGTAACAATAACAGCGCGAGGCCGAGACTCATACACAGCGTGACGCTTCCACAAGTATGGTTGTCCTAATAATACATCAGAAAAATCAATAGGAGCAATGTCACATAATACCTCATCCGTGAAGGGCATGATGCTATAGGGAAGGTGGCACTGCTGGCTGACGCGGAGATCTTGTCCTTGGTGAAGCCACTCGATGGTGTATGGATGTTGATGAGTTGTGGTCGGCAAGCCCAACCGCTTCATGGCGTCTGCTGAAATGAGGTTCTTTTGGCTCCCATTGTCGACAATGAACTGTACCGGGGAGCTCTTTACCCACATTTGGGAGCGGAAGAGACGTTCCTCCTCCTCTGGATCTTCCGGTTCCTCCTTCTAGATCTTCGTAGTGGCAACAATGGAATTGGGCTCCACATCAATAATCTGTTTCCCTTTGTCATTCCCCTTGTCAGGTTCTGATTCAGAGTCGGAGCATGCATCTGACTCAGAAGCCCTCATCTCGACCACCAACGACTGCTTGCCCCAACACTCACTTGTGTTGTGAGTGGAGCTCTTATGGAACTCACACCACTTTCCTGTGTCCTTATTTGGCTTTGCGGTATTGTTCTTTGCTTGTGGCTTTGACAAGTTGTCTTGAGCCGCCATGCCTTGGCTCTGTCCTTTGTTCTGCGGTTTGGGAGCACCTTTCCCTTGCTTTTGATTCGTAGATCCAAAGTCTCGCTTCTTCTGTTTGAATTTCTTCTCAATCTTGGCAAAGATAACGCAGATGTTGTCAGTACTGTAAGCGAGGAGATGTCAAGGAACTCCATTTCCTCCTGAATGTATCTGTGCAGACAACTGCGATACTTTAGCACTAGATGTTTTTCTGAATCTTTGATACCCAACTTTGTGCGCAGCGTATGGAACAGATTCATCAGCTCATGCACATCTTGATCCATTGTATGTACTTGTCCTCATAGCTCCCCACGAGATAGTATTGTTCCTTGATGGCGTCTCGGAAAGAATTCCAAGTGGGTACGGCTGAGAACAAAGAGGGTTTTGTGTCGTCTTTTTTCTCACAGTAGGTTTTCCACCAGTCCTTGACATAAGGGGTAGCTTTGAGGAGTGCAAAAATAATCTTCTCCCAGTCGGAAAAGTCATGAACCGAGAAATATCCTTCTAATAGATTCAGCCATCTATCTACGACATTTGCATCTATTTGACCCTCAAATATGGGAATGTCAAAATTTACTTGTACCTTAAAGGGAGTCGCACCTCCAGAGTGGCTGCTAGATGTAGATGCGCCGTCGGTGGGCAGCCGTTGAAGGATCTGGGCAAAGTTATCCATCATCGCGTTCCTTTGTTTTTCGAGGGCCTCCTCGAGCAATATTTTGATAGGATCTCCTGCTCCCTTATCTTTCTTTTCGTCCCCCATGGGGGTCCGTCGGGGTCTACGAGGCTGATCTTGCAAAGGTTCCACCAAATCGAGCCCTAACTCCTTATACCCTGACCTCATTGGGGACATGCAAAGAAGGATCGAGAAAAAATAGACCGCTCTGATACCACTGATCCGGATTTATGTAGGAACGCAATAGAATAAACATATAACCATAAATACAACGATGCAGCGGAAATAACACTTCATTTCATTAATATCAAAGAACTGATATTTGCTTACTGACAGAATGGAAATAAACTAGCTAGGGTGCTGGCAGCTATCTCTGAGAAGAGCTGTGGCGACTACAGGCCTCTGAACTGAGTTACAATAAGGCTCGAGGGCCTATTTATTATTTAGAAACAATGGAAAACCCTAAACATCCAAAAACCTAACCCTAGGAGATGAAGCGCCAAAACTATGGGCCTCGTTTGGGTAAATTGGTGTTTCAACTTCCCGGGGACATAACTTTGGCATATGCTCTCCGTTTGATGCGAACCGTACCTCATTAGAAAGATCTATCCGAGGACTACAAATTTTGAGTGAGCAACATCAGTCCATGGACCCATGTTGCTCTTGGTTTTCCCAAAAAACGTCGTTTAGGGCCTCAAAACGGCTCCGGAAGTTTAGGATCCAAAAAACTGCTAAAAATAGTAAGTTGTGCCGAAACTGAAAAACTGAAAAAGACAATGGTGGGGCCCCAAGTGGAATAGGCGGGTGACCACCAATATCCACTTGGATCAATGGGCATGGTCAAGGGATTAGGAAAATTATTGTCAAGGTGGAGATTGTTAGAAATGACAACAAATTATCATTGATGTAATTAGTAAAACTTAGCTACCTTTCAGTTAGTTTTGTAACTATAGGAAGTTACGTAACGAAATATTCCATGTTAAAATGTTGATTATCTGAGAGGCTTGATGTATACTGGAGAGTCATTTTTGACCTAAAGCAATAATAATTCCAATCCCTTGCCCCGTGGAAGTTTCCTTGACACACTATCAGGGTTTTACCAAGTAATTTTTTGTGTTTCTTGTTGTGTGATTCAGTTTCCAATTCTTGTGCATTTCTTTCTTATTTGACAGGCTCAAATACCAACATCTGGTAGTTGTTGTTTGTTTGAATTTGAGCTTTCTAAAACATGAACTCTCTTTGTGCCCATCGTCCCATCCTCTTTTTGTGCCTCTTTTGTTTGTTGTTCTGGTGCATGGATTGATTTTGATTTTGTACCATTCTGTTTGTGGGTTGGGTTGCTAGTCTGGACCTGAGTACCTCCTTCTTCTTGGGTTGGAGGGTTGTCTGTGATGCCCCCTTCTTCTTCCTTTGAGAGGTAGGGATCGAGAGGCTGCCATCTTTTTCATTTGTGGGCCTGCCCCCTTTCGGTTCTGGGTGTTTTTTTGCCTGAGGGCATGTTCTATGCAAGTGCCCTGTTTGATAGCAAAGTTGACATCTGAATGCCATATTTTCATAATCCAGTATTTGGGTCCACTAGAAGCTTTTATGTTTCAGCTGAATGTGATCAGGTAGACCTTTACTCAGATATACTTCTACACATATTCTAGTGAAAGTAAATAATCCTTTCTCCGATCTCTCATTGTCCATCTTTTTGAAAAACCCCAAGGTGTTACCGATGTCCTCAAAGACCTTGTGATGTTAGAAAGGGAGGGGAAGATTTGGTAGCCTTGGCCCTCACTCGTACCAGCATTTTGGAGACCACCATAGTTGTGGCATCAAAATCTAGGAACCAAGGGGTAATGAAGAACCCTGCATTTCCCCAAAACTAGGGTCCTTTCAATATTCTCTCCAAATCCTCCTGGGCATCGAATTAAACAATGAAGAAGCCTTTTGAGCATAGGTATATGTCGCAGTTGGTCATCCAAGTTGTGGACACCCATTGATGCAAAGCCTCAGATTTTGGCCAAAAACTGTTGAATCTGCAAATCAATGCACTAGATTGAAGAACATAAAAGAGTTGATTTACCTTCATTAGATTTACCTCTATGGTAGGCCCTTATTGTTGTTGTTTAACTATGTAGGGTCTAGGGTTGAATTGTGGCATGTCTAATGGGTTATGGCCTTTACCCCATGCCACATCCTTGTGGGAGATTGAACCTCCTATGTTCATCGATCCTAAAGTATCCCCACGCAGTCTCAACAACAAGGTGATGGTAGAGTTTCAAGCAATTTCGTAATCCTTCAACTAGGCAATGTCTTGCAACTGTCTCCCTTTGCAAAGAAGACATTGCTTAGCTACGAGAACCCCCAGTTGGTTCTGAATAATTTTCTTTATATCTGTCCCAAAGACTAATTCAGAGACCCATATTTGGATCGTAATCCCACTTAGGGTCTTTAGAAAAATCTGAAATATTGCTCTCTGAGACAAATCCTCAGGGGCCCCAATTGATCTAGTTAGAAATAGATCATGAGTATTTTCATCTTGTTCTAATTCAACCTGAATAGATTGAGGTTGAAAGGGAAGGCACCAAAGATAATAAGATTGAAAGACCATATGCTTATTCCTAACATGCAACATAAAGAGGTTGTACCCAGAAAGTGCCAACCATACCCATGCATGGGGACGGAGAAAACAAAAATAACAAGGGAAGGTATCCCTATTTTGGTGGCACAAAGAGATCCCTTCAAATCCCAGCAAGAAACCACCACAGCCTCATCAGAAGTAAGGGGATGGGGTTGAAAAATAATGGATCGTGCCGCCCGACTCTCATCAGTCGACTTCCCACACGAGATCCAGGCGAAAGACCCTCTGTGGTTCACGCCCGGGGGAGAGACGAGGAGGTTGTCGATACATCCGTTGCTGAAACAATCTTCTCTAAAAACCCTAGGTGCACTCACCATTGCTTCTCTCGATCTCTTTTCCCTATCATCTAAGATGTTATGTAAGCATGTTCAAATATCATATTAGGTTGAGCTCATAACCAATATAATATATTGTTGTAATGGATTTTCCTACATAGTTTAAAGCCCATGCAACTTTTATTATAAAATAGATTTTGAATTAATGTGTCAAATTTCCTACATGTGATTACTTCTCACATTAATATCCAACATACCAATAAATTCTTTCTTTGCTCATCCATTACAAAATTCAGCATGTGAGATGTATAGTCCTTTTTCACGTATACCTATTATAAGCTTCAAGTTTCAGGTTTATTGAAAAGGATTAAATTTTTATTGCTGAAGTTCAACTTGGATTTGCTTACTTGCCAACTATTTTGAGCACAACACTCAGAAAAAGCAAAGGAAATGGATAATGGGTAGCTATTCGTGTATGCTATAAGGATTCTAAGAGTAGCAAAGAATTTAGATTTTTTCTGGATACAAATCCAATGTTGTTAGGATCACAAAAAAAAGTGATGGGGTCTAAAGACACCATTGGTTGGATCCCACTAGCCACCAAGACAAATTAAAAAAGATTTTTTCGTTTTTTAAATAGGCTACATTAGAGATGAATAGTATGGGAAAAACCATGAGTTCTCATAAACTTGGAGCTTGAAAACCGCCAATAACTTGACTGAGTCAAGTTTATCCAAATCACCCTAACAATCCCCCCTTTAAACTTAACTCGTGGAAATTACCCTGGTCTGAATTATTCATCAACCATCTTAGCTAAGATCTCACATTCACCCCCCACAAGCTAGGATATCGGTACACCTGTCACCCTGGTACCAATCCAAGTGGTCCATTCCACAACTTGATGACTTCATGTACCACTGAATTACGTGTAGGCCTGATCAAAGTCTTAAGGCCTTACAAAAATTCGTGCTCCTACGCAACATGTATGCCTGAAAGATAGGTCTTACAAATTTTTGCGGAAATGTACCTGCATTGGACCAAAACCCTTTGGGTGTTAACTCACCACTGTGGCTCTCATCACACACTGACTCCTTCACTATCCTCAAACCATTGAACCCATCTCCGTTTCTCATCCATACGACCACTCTCTTGTTAAATCTCTAGCTTTGATGATCCATACCTTGACCTAGCCTTTCTCGCTACTCTTGAAATTGCTGCACATTTACGTCCCTGATTGTCGGCCACACATGTGCAACTGTGATCTTTTTCTTGCCTCTTCAAGTTACATGCCTCAGTCTAGTGGCACGAAGGTTATTCACTTTGGCTAGCATTCCAGCTCTGGTTTCTGCTTCGTAGGTCTGGGAGGCCCGCTACACTTGGAAAACTCCTCATCATTTTTCTTCCTCTTATTCTTGTTCTTTGTATTTTTTGTTGGTTGTTAGTTCTTTTTTACGTGAGAATTCTGTTGTTTGGCCTTTAGTTCATCATCATTCTAAACATTCTGAATTGGCTCTAATACTAGTTGTTATGATCACTAAACACCGAGAGACGTGGTGGTGTCTAAAGACATTGTTGTGGGGATCCCACTAGTTACGAGGACCAATTTACGTGGAGTCTTTCAGCCTTTAAATAGGCTACATTGGAGATGATTACCATGGGCAAAACCATGGGCTCTCATAAACCTAGTGCTTGAAAACCACCAATAACTTGACTGAGCCAAGTTTACCCAAACCACGCTAACAAATTTTAAGCCATAAACTGTTATCCAATGCCTCGAATGCAACCCTACGTTAGGAAGAGAAATGTCTTGGATCTGTTGCATTCGAACAGCTTCAGAAGGTAACCCTAATGCATCTGCTGCAATAACACACTCATATAAGGCTCTAAGTTAAGTTAAACTTTAGGGGTATGTAAAGGAGCTTTGAGATTGTGATTGAACTTCAGGTTGGATTATTTTATTAGGAATTGCTGCTGTGAATATTATTACAAACTAATCAGCAGTCAATGTAGTGGGAGCCGGAGCCCTGGAAGAGGCAGTGACCAGTTCTTTTAGGCTGAACTTACCGTAATATTCAATAGCCAGCCTCAAATCTCTCCTCTTCTCTTGATCAGACGAAAAATATCTTAACCTGTTTTCAAGGATGAACATACTAAAATAGCCAGTCTCAAAAACATTCTTGGCCACTGCATGAGAAGTGGAATCTGTCTAAAGCCAATTTGCACAGAACTAGTTCTCCAGGTAAGTTGCTTCTTTATGAGGGAGTACTTAAGAGTTTGGGCCTATGTAGACATGGTAGGTAGTGCTAACAGTCAAAACACTAGACCATGATACAAAAAGTGCAGCACTTGACTGTTAATTCTCTGTTTTCGTGCAGGTATAGAACATGTGGGTGGTGATATGTTTGAATTCATTCCATCAGGAGATGCTATATTCATGAAGGTTAGTTGTCATATTCAGTAGTTTTATTCTCCAATAAGATGACAGAATATTTATTTTACTGGTTCCTTATGGAATGTTTTCAAGTGGATCTTGTCGACATGGAGTGATGAAAAATGCATCCAAATTCTGAGGAACTGTTATAAGGCTCTACCAGATGGAGGAAAAGTTATTGGTTGTGAGCCAGTTTTGCCCAAATACACTGATGACAGTCAGAGAACACGAACTCTCCTTGAAGGGGATATTTTTGTTATGACAATATACAGTTCTGGAGGCAAGGAACGCACTGAGGAAGAGTTTCACAAATTGGGTTGTGATGCAGGTTTCTCCAAACTCGAGACCCATGATTTGGATCCTTTCTTCACTCTTCTAGAATTTCAGAAATAGCTAATTTGGAGATCAATCAGCATATCCTCAATTTGATTATATTTTATTTTGACATTTATATCGTTATTATTTTTACTTCAAAATATTTATTCCATTTTGTGCCAAAACACTGTGAAGTTGGGGTAGGAGAACATCAGAGCAGAAGAGTAGGACCCAGGCATAATAAGGTACATGCAGTCACAATGGTTTTAGACTATCAGTGACAACACTGCTTTCCAATACAAATTGTTTTTAAGACTATCCCCAGTAAAGCACTGTTTTGAGATTAGTAGAATTTACACTTACTCAATTAAAATAAGCAGATATAACTGTGCAAAGGATTGGAAGTTATGATATATTATGACCATTGTTTTAAAAACCGGAACCGGTGACCGGACCGGTGGCCTAATGAACCGGGTTTCTAACCGGAACCGGTCTAACCGGGAGCGGTCAGATGCCAATGAACCGGTTTAAAAAAAATACATTAAATAATTATTTTTTTAATAAAAAAAACTATTTTTAAGATTTGCAACCATGATTCCAAGCCAATAGAGACAAAATATGCAAAGTTTGTTCATTTATATACCATGCAAAGGTGAATATATCAAAATGGCACCGAGTGCAATACATATCATCGAAAAATACATAAGCAATGAGGCTCCAAATGGCCCATAAAGTCCAAAAACAATGCTACAAGCTATGAGGCCATTGGCCCAATACAAGACTACATATTAGTGATCAACAACATGATCACTCCTCATCATGATCAAAATCATCACCACTACTAGACAAGGGATCATCAACATGAGCTACATAAATAATATGGCTCAAAGTTTGAGGACTCCTAAAACTCCTCTACAACTTTAGTAGTAGTAGTAGTAGCAAAAATAGACATCAAAACTACAAATCACCGAGCAACATGGTCTCTCATGAAACTCATCATTGATTCATCGCTACTAGAAATGGGATCATCAACAAGAGATACATAAACATCATCTAGCTCAAAGTCTTCAGACTTGGATTGCTCAACCTTGTAACATGATAGAAATTGAAAAAGTTTAACATGCCTAATCAATGATTTTGGTTTGAGTGAAGGGTTCATTTCCTCAACCTTAAAATGCGATAGAAAAAGATTAGCATGTCTAACTAGTTGTTTTCCTTTGATTGAAGGGTACATCAAGGTTCTTAAAGGACTTCATGCTCTTGATCAAATGCCAATATCATACCCTTACACATGATAGAATCAAATGGGAACATTGCAAATTCCCAAACCATGAAACCCTGAAAACCATTAAGTCTGCTGAATTTCGAGTGAAACCTAAAATTCTAGTTTCTCCATATGAAATCCAATGAGGTCGAAACCACTCTTAAACATCCTGAGTCATTTCATGGTAATGTTAAAAATTTAAGTAAAAGGATGAAAATGAAAAATAAAGGAAATGTCACTTTTACTTTAAGAATTTAACATTAACATGAAATGTCAATGCTTCCCTTACCTCCACATCAGCCCTAAAACTCATTTCTGGCCGTGCGTGGGTCCACATAGGGAAAGAGTAGCTAAATGAACCCTCCCATTGGCTCCAAATCAGCCCTAAAACATAACTGTCGCCGAAAATGTGGGTCCGCGGATGAGTTAGCACCTAACCGGCCGGTTAGGAATGAAACCGGCCGGTTTATGCATAAACCGGCCGGTTCCGTTCCTAACCGGCCGGTTAGGTCCAGTTTTTTCAAAAAACAGGCGAAATGCCTAGGTAGCCGGGTTGCCTAGCCGGTTTCGACCGGTGGGCTATCTAATCGGCCGGTTTGGCCGGTTTCCGGTTCAAACCGGCCGGTTTTTAAAACACTGATTATGACAGAATAATTAGACCCCATTGCAGAGTTGATATTTATTTTCTTTTTCCAAACTGTTGCATGTCTAATCGGTTAGTATCTTCAATGCTATAATCAAGCTATGATATATTATGACAGAATAATTAAACCCCATTGCAGAGTTGATATTTTTTTTTCCAAACTGTTCCATGTATAATTGGTTAGTATCTTCAATGCAATAATCAAGCTTTATGAAAAAACATGCCCTTTGTTACCATGCTAGGTTGTATTGCTGGGTGGTGGCAGTTTTGTTTCCAATAATATCTAGATTTTGCTACTTCTCATCACCAAGAAGCATATATGGAAGTTTTGTTTCAACCATGGCCAGAATTTTGATCTTTCTTATAACCAAGTAGTGTAAAATAGCCACTCTAAAACCAGGAATAAAAAATAAACTTCAGTATCAAGTATCATAAAATATTGATGTTACTTTTCGTTTATTAAATGCTAAGAGAGATGATTAAGTAATCTATAATATCCACTTAAACTTATGGGTAAGTAATCTATAATATCCACTTATGGGTGGAGAAAGATTTGGAACTTTCAACCTGTGTTGAAAGCAAATACCTTATACATTGATCATGAGGTAATTCCGACCTGCATCTATGACATATATATTTATTTATCAATGGGTTATGAAGTAATTCCAACTTGGTGATGTGTAACATTCATAATATTCATGTGGTAGATATTAGCTGAAAATAATACTTAAAAATTAATAATAATTTATTAAATTTATTTTAATTTTGGAGTGAAAAATATATATTTTTAGAAGTATAAAATTTTTTATTTTATTATTATTAAATAGATATCTCTTCACCTTAGTTTATAAAAACTTGTTTTACTTTTTCTTTTCTTTTTTCTCTTTATTTAATGCAATTATTGTTAACATTTCTTTTGTTCTTTCATTCATTCATGAGGATTTAATTTCAAGAGATATGTTTGGCCTTTTGTAATAAGGCGTGAAAAGTAGGCAACCATTGGATATTGGATAGACCTCACTCAAGTGGGGTTAAAGTAGGCAACCATTGGTTATTGGATAGACCTCACTCAAGTGGGGTTAAGATGTTTAACTTCTTAAGAAGTTGTAAGTTATTGGTATATCTGGCTTGTGGGCTGCTGGATATACTTTTAGTGTTATAGTGGTAACCAAAAGGTTTGATCTTAGGCCTCACCCAAACTACTCTAAAATATTATTAGCTCACCATAAATAAAAAGAAAAAACAAAACAAATTAATAATTCAATTTTTAAAAAAATTAACAAACATTCTTGTTTAGTTAATTCACAATGATATAATCTCCCTTGAAGAGATTAGTGTTTTGTAATCTGATAAGGATGTCATCCATCAAAAATCAAATCTGGAATGAACAAAGGACTAACTAAGTGGCTTCACAAGAATGATATGTGACACCACTTAGTACAGAAAGCGCATCGATGAACTCACTGACAACTCCATTTAGGGGTGAGTCCATCAGAACCAACCGACCAAAGCATTGGTCTTGCGTTAAGTTATGATCTATTACTATGCAATATTTTTTGTTTTTGGCAGTCATGTTTAACCAACAATGGAAAATGAATTATAATTTTGAAAGAGGAGTGAATGCAATCGCTTTTTGAGTTTTGCAACTTGTTATTCATGTTCTCTTTGTTTCTTTAGAATTGTTCACATATTTGACACATCCCATGCCCTAAAATTTTCACATGTTTGAACAATTATTTTGAATCCATCTAAGAATCCCTAAGATTCCTACTTCACACCGAAAGTTGTGCTCTGGTTGTGTGGGTGCACTTTTTTTTTAGTATTCTTCTCTTGTTGTGGATATTTGGTGTGACACTTGTTCAGATTTAAATCAAAGTGATCACAAGTCTTTGATTTAATGTGGTGCTCTTCCCAATCACATTGTTGTTTGTTTTTACCATACAGTAATCTTGACTTGAGATAGATCCATTTAATCATGGATCTAGCAAGTGCTAAGAGGGATCAAATCTCTTGACGTGCAAACCTATTTTAAACTATAAACCTATTTTAGAGTGGAAAACTTGAAAGAAAAGGTTTCATCCTCAATCTGTCTAGATGTTTATTACATTTGTGGTTAAGATGGATTTCATATTGATTATTTTGATAGATATGTGATTAAGATGTGTGTGTACACTATGCGTAATTTTTCATTATTTAAATTTCATTTTTGGATACATAAACAGATTAACCCCTTGAATATCCCATTGCACATTTTTTTTTGTAAACTGGTACTAAGGATTTTCATTAATATAATATAAAAGATATTACATTGAAGGAAAACATGCAAACATTACAAGAGATAACAACGTTGAAGTAAAGATCTACTCCAAAACTACATTAAGCAACAAAACTAAAAAAACCACAGTGTCAACTACCACAAACTGAAAAAAAAAAAACTAAAGATCCAAATAATGTGCAAGGAAGGAGTCCTAAACTAGGCCATTCAAAAAAACAAGCTCATGTAACAACACTAGAGCATCAATATAAGCCATAGACAAAGATAACATCAAGATATGAATGCAATCCAAAAGGTTAGACACCCTAGTTCTTCAATCCAAACTTCAAAGCAAAAACTTACAAATGATTCCACCATGAATCCATCATCCTTTACTTCGTGCCACCAACAACAAGGGATAGAGCGACTTATCCAAGTCCTACCTCGTAAACCATAGATTGTGTTGCAGTAGCCACACGTTGAGAACATGTAGCCAAAAAACTTTGAGGACCAACCAAGCATCATCCAAAAATAACAACACCAAAAGTCGAAGTTGAGAGAACCATGAGAAAAAACATAAGCCAGCGAAACATCCGAACAAAAAACAAAGACTTAAAAGGCAGGCACCATCCTTAATCCGAAGAGATAACTATGAAATTTGGAGGATTTTCAAGGAGGGTCAACAGTGCCTTCAGGAGGATCAATTTGGTCCCCTAGGGCTACGTCTGACACCACATAACATTCCACCCTACTCAGACATGAATCAATATAGTCAAGGAACTAATGGATATTCCTTAGAAGGCGCTTAATGCCCTCTTGTCCTGCAAGGATTTAGTAATTATCCACTTGTCTATCTCTTAAACCCGTACAAAAAAGAGTGTCCAATTGTTGGTGAACTAAAAGAGAGTGAAAAAGTTGTAGAAAATATAACAACATGATTCAATCCGATCTTGTAATGTACTAAAACAAGATATTGAATCCTTCTACAATTTGCGGAAACACAACACGATCACACAATCATATAACAAGTAATTGAAAGAGACAATTAATCGCACAACACAAGATGTATCTGTTGAAAAATGTAACTAGGTCGGTCTTCATAATTATGTAATTATGGAAAAAGAAGAAGTCAAAATAATATACATTATTTTTATATTTGCTTCATGGGTTTCATGAGAATAATTTATTAAGTAGATGGAATTCTTCTTGATGTCCAATAGGTTTGAGTTGATTGTCAAATCTAGTCTAGCTATATGCTCCAGGACCTTGTAGAAAAATTTCTCAACAACACTCAATGCAACATTGGAAGACAAGCTAAAATTATAGTGAAAAACTGTTGTAAACTTGCTGGAATACTCCTTGGAGAAGTCAACTTCATATCAGCTAGACATGTCGGCCTAAAGATCTGTCACACCTCTTCATATGCTGGTCGGCTTAACCACAAGCGGTGACAACTATAAATACCCATCTAGGCTACGCAGAATAGGAGAAATAAAAGCTCGAAAATACATCTCTGTAATTTGCGGACAAAAATCTTAGGAACACTCAATCCAATTTTGTAATGTACTAAAACAAGATATTGAATCTTTATATAATTCGTGGAAACACAACATGATCACACAATCACATAACAAGTAATAGAAAGAGACAATCAATAGCACAACACAAGATGTATCTGTTGAAAAATGTAACTAGGTCATTCTTCATAATTATGTAATTATGGACAAAGAAGAAGTCAAAATAATATACAATATTATTATATTTGCTTCATGGGTTTCATGAGAATAATTTATTAAGTAGATGGACTTCTTCTTGATGTCCAATAGGTTTGAGTTGATTGTCAAAACTAGTCTAGCTATATGCTCTAGGACCTTGTGGAAAAAATTCTCAACAACACTCAAGGCAACGTTGGAAAACAAGCTAAAATTATAGTGAAAAACTGTTGTAAACTTGCTGGAATACTCCTTGGAGAAGTCAGCTTCATACCAGCTAGACACGTCGGCCTAAAGATCCATCACACCTCTTCATATGCTGGTCGGCTCAACCACAGGCGGTGACAACTATAAATACCCATCTAGGCTACGCAGAACAGGAGAAATACAAGCTCAAAAATATATCTCTGTAATTTGCGGACAAAAATATTAGGAACATTGCGGAGGTACCTGTGTCTAGGGTTGCGGATTCTTCTAAATTGCAGACAAGTGTGGGTTAGTTCTGTGGACTGTTTTGGAAGGGAATTAATCGAACAACATTGAAGTTACATTGCGGAAAATAGAAAGACGTGAGGACTGATCTATCACAGGAAAACTGTGATAACACCGAAATTGAAGTGCAGGAAGATCTACCGCAGGAAAATTTTGATAACAACGAAATTGCAGTGCGGACATCAGGACAAATCTACTGAGGAAAATTTTGATAACACTGAAATTGTAGTGCAGACGTCAGGATAGATCAACCGTAGGTAAATTTGCGGATGCACCACATCAACTAAGTGCGGACAAAACATAGAATTAGGGCAACAAACAAATGTAGATGAAGGTTAACTTATGAATGCGTAATTGAAGAAAGTTTGTGAATAGAAAGAGGACAGTCTGCGGATACTCAATAATAGTTTGTAATAACAAGGTACAATGAAGTTTAAGGAACAGATCCAAGTGGTTGATATACATCATTAAGGACTGTGATATCAATATCAAATTAGCAAACGTTGAGACAATGATCATAAGGAGAAGAAACATCAATAGTGAGGAAGGTAAATCCTTGATTTACCTTCCCACAGTTCAAGAAATTAAAATACAAGCATACACAAGGTGAAGATCAAGGTTCTAGAAGAAAATATAGGTATAGGGTCTAAGTTTGGGTCATGGTACTTGTCATTTTAAGATTGATAAGAATAATTCTTTGTGAGTTTTCCTCTCCAAGAGGGAGAGGTTTTGCCTTAGCTCTAGGAGCCTAACTTTCAACACTGTTACCGATGAAATAGGTAACTGCATTGGTACCTACTTTTTGACGTAGCAAGAAAAACACTCGATTCTGAAAAGTGGTGATGCAGAAACAAATTTTTTGAGCATGTTTTTGGCACTTTAATTAATTAATTTTTTTTTTTTTTGTGATGATTTTTATGTCGATTTTGAATAGTGGTGGCGTATCAGCACCAACGTTTTTTTAGAGGATTGATTTTGACACTATACATTTTCTAATGTTTTCTTCCGTGAGATGTTTATTTTTAAGTGCATTTATGTACTTGTGTTTTAAAAAGAAAAATTATTATTTTTTTAAATAAAACTTTGTAATGATATATTCACTTTTTCACATAGATAAAAAGTGAAAAAAGGGTCAATATTATAAAGTTTATATTTTCTACAAGTTTATGTATTGCTAATTAATTTTTCAATGCACATTAAATAATTGTCGCTAAAAAACCAATATTTTGAATGATATGACAAAAAAATACAAATTTTCTATACAAATAGAATGCAAAAAATACATTTTTAGAGACTTTTTGTTGAAAAAAACATGTTAAATAAACTAATTTTTGGGAAAATTTTAACAAAAAAACTTAAGAAAATAGCATTTTTATTGAATTTTATGTCAAAAAATAATAGTAATCACATGTTTTTTTTCAAAAAATAAGGATTCTTCTCATAAAATATCAAAGTCTGAACATTACAAGTAAAACTGATTAATAGATCTCAAAAATGAACTTTGTTTGCAAGCATAACTTAAAGATCATCAACAATATCAACTAATACATGTTCAACATCATCTAGAACATCATTGATGGCTTCTTCCGCAACATTTTCTGCTTCATTTTGGTCATTGTCATCTTCTAATGGATCTTTCATGTCTGCAAATCTTCCAAAGTGTCCCTTTCCAATCATTCCATGTAATGGTGGTTGAGGTTCATTTGCTTTTTTTGCCACACGTGATTCATTAAAATCCCCTTTCCTCAAACCAACTTCTTGCTTCACATTTGGAAGGAATTCAAGAGCGTTAATTCTTTGTTGAATAAATTTGCATTGTACTGGGTCTTTCTCAAGGGCAATGCAATTTCTTCCTTTTGGTAGACAACATGCTAGTGTTGTACCTAATCATCAAGCACAAAAGAAATAAGTAAGAAAATTAGTATAAAGACATAAAAAGTAAAAAATAAAATATTTAAATTTAAATTTGTATAATAAAACTTACCTGAACTTGAGAATAGATCCAAAAACTAGTCTCTGGTCCCCGGCTGGGCGGAGGATGATTACGAGAATCGCCCTCTGCCCAGCGGAGGGCCAGAGGCAGGCTAAGCATCCCTCGATGACACCACTCGGCCGGCCTCCGCCCAGCCAGGGGCGATTATCAGAATCGCCCTCTGCCCAGCCGGGAGCGATTCTCGGAATCGCCCTCCGCCCAGCTGGGGGTTATTCTCAGAATCACGCTCCACCCAGTTGAGGGCCTGAGGCAAGCTGGGCAGCCCTCGATGGCGCCACTTAGCCGGCCTCCGGCCCCCGGCTGGTTGGAGGGAGATTCTCGGAATCACCCTCTGCCTTGCCAGGGGCCGGACGGCGCCTGGACGACACCGTCGAGGGCTGTCCAGCCTGCCTCCGGCCCCCGGCTGGGCGGAGGGCGATTCCTAGAATCACCCTCCACCCAGCTGTGGGTCAGAGGCAGGCTGGGCAGCCCTCGACGGTGTCCTCCAGGTGTCGTCCGGCCCCCGGCAAGGCGGAGGGAAATTCCTAGAATCACCCTCCACCCAGCTGCGGGTCAGAGGCAGGCTGGGCAGCCCTCGACGACGCCGCCCGGCCTGCCTCTGGGCCCCGACTGGATGGAGGGCGATTCTGAGAATCACACCTGGCTGGGGTGAGGGCGATTCCGAGAATCAACCCCAGCTGGGCGGAGGGCGATTCTGAGAATCACCCTTCACCCAGCCAGGGGCGATTCTTGGAGTCGCCCTCTGCCCAGCTGGGGGCCGGAGGTAAGCCGGGCGACGCTGTCGAGGGCTGTCCAGCCTGCCTCTAGCCCCCGGCTGGGCAGGGCCTGCCTCCGGCCCCCAGCTGGGTGGAGGGCAATTACAAGAATTGCCCTCCACCCAGCCAGGGTCCGGAGGCAGGCTGAGCAGCCCTCAACGACACCACCCAACCGGCCTCTACCCCAGTCGGGAGCGATTCTCGGAATCGCCCTCCGCCTAGCCGAGGGTTATTCTTGGAATCGCCCTCCACCCAGCTGGGGGCTGGAGGCAGGCTGGGTAGCCCTCGATAGTGCCACCTAGTCGGCCTCTGGCCCCCGGCTGGTCGGAGGGAGATTCTCGGAATTACCCTCCGCCTGGCCGGGGGCCGAACGACGGTCTGACGACACCATCGAGGGCTACCTAGACTGCCTCGGAATCGCCCTCCGCCCAGCCGGGGGCTGGAGGCAGGCTGGGCAGCCCTCGATGGCGCCGCCCGGCCTGCCTCCAGCCCCCGGTTGGGCGGAGGGCGACTCCGAGAATCACCCTAGGCTGGGGGGAGGGCGATTATGAGAATCAACCCCGGCTGGGCAGAGGGCGATTATGAGAATCTCCCCCAGCTAGGAATCACCCTCCGCCTAGCCGGGGGTGATTCTCGGAATCGCCCTCTGCCCAGCCAGGGGCCGGAGGTAGGCCAGGGGACACCATCGAGGGATGTCTAGCTTGCCTCTGGCCTCTGGCTAGGCGGACGGTGATTCCGAGAATCGCCCTCCACTAAATCGGGGGCCGGAGGCAGGTTGGGCAGCCCTCGATGGCGCCACCCGGCCGGCCTCCAGTCCCCGGCTGGGCGAAGGGAGATTATTGGAATCACCCTCTGCCTGGCTAAGGATCGGAGGCCATTCAAACAACACTATCGAGGGCTGCCTAGCCTGCCTCCAGCCCCTAGCTAGGTGGAGGGAGATTCTGACAATCGCCCTCCACTCAGTTGCTGGCCGGAGGCAAGCTAGGCAGCTCTCGACGATGTTGATCGACCCGCCTCCGGCCCTTGGCTGGGCAGAGGGCGATTCCGATAAACGCGCTCGGCTGGGCAGAGGGTGATTCTTGGAATCGCCCTTCGTCTAGCAAGGGGTGATTCCCGGAATCACCCTCCGCCCAGCCGGGGGCCGGAGGCAGGTTGGGCAGCCCTCGACGGTGCTACCCGGCCGTCCTCTAGCCCCTGGCTGGGCGGAGGCTGATTTCGAGGCTAGGCAGCCCTCAACGGTGCCACTCAGCTGTCCTCCAGCCCCCGGTTGGGCAGAGGGTGATTCCGAGAATCACCCTTCGCCTAGCCTAGGGTTGAACGCCGGCCCACTGGCAACGTCGAGGGCTACCTAGCCTGCGTCTGGCCCCCGGCTGGACGAATTATGATTTTGAGAATCATCCTCGGATGGGTAGAAGGCGATTCTCAGAATCACCCTCCGCCCAGCCCGGGGAAATTCTCAGAATCGCCCTTCGCCCAGCCGGGGGTGATTCTCGGAATTGCCCTTTGCCCAGCTGGGGGTTGGAGGCAAGCCAGGTGGCGCTGTCGAGGGCTGTCCAGCCTACCTATGGCCCCCGACTGAGCGGAGGGCGATTCCGAGAACCGCCTTTCGCCCATCCAGGGGCCGGAGGTAGGCTGGGCAGCCCTCAATGGCGCCACTCGGCCGGCCTCTGGCCCCCTGCTGGGCGGAGGGTGATTCCGAGAAGGCCTCCGGGCCCCGGCTAGGAGGAGGGAGATTCTCATAATCACCCTCCGCCCAGCAGGGGGGCGAAGGCCGGTCGGGTGGCACCATCGAATGCTGCCCAGCCTGCCTGCAGCCCCTGGTTGGGCGGAGGGCGATTCTGAGAATCGCCCTCGGCCCAGCTAGGGCCCAGAGGCAGGCTGGGAAACCCTCGATGGTGCCACTTGGCCGACCTCTGGCCCCCTGCTGAGTGGAGGGAGATTATTGGAATTTCCCTCCTCCCAGCCGCGGGCTGGAGGCAGGCTGGGCAGCCCTCGACGGCGCCGCTCGGCCTACCTCGAGCCCCCGGCTGGGCGAAGGGTGATTCTGAGAATCGCCCCCAGCTTGGTGGAGGATGATTCTCAAAATCGCCCTCCACCCAGCCAGGGGCGATTCTCGGAATCGCCCTCCACCCAGCCAGGGGCAATTCTCCGAATCGCCCTCCACCCATTCTGGGGCCGAAGGCAGGCCAGGCGGCTCCATCAAGGGTTGCCCAGCCTGCCTCTCGCCCCCGGCTGGGCGGAGGGCGATTCCGAGAATTTCCCTCCGCCCAATCGAGGGTCGGATGCTGGCCATGCGGCACTGTTGAGGGCCACCCAGCCTGCCTCTGGCCCCCAGATGGGCGGAGGTAGCCTAGGCAGCCCTCGACGACATCGCCCAGCCTGCCTTCGGCCCCCGGCTGGGTGGAAGGCGATTCCGAGAATCGCCCCCGGTTGGGCGAAGGGCGATTTCGAGAATCCCCCTCCGCCCAGCCAGGGGTGATTCTCGGAATCGTCCTTGGCCCAACCAGGGGCCGTAGGTAGGCCAGGCGGCGCCGTTGAGGGCTACCCAGCCTGCCTCTGGCCCCCAGCTGGGCAGTGGTCGATTTTCGGTTGGGTGGAGGGTGATTCTCGAAATCGCCCTACGCCTAGCCGGGAATCTCCCTCTACCTAGTCGGGGGCGATTCTCGGAATCACCCTTCGCCCAACTGGGGGCGATTCTCGGAATCACCCTCCACCCAACCGGGGGCTGGAGGCAAGCCCGGCGGCTCCGTCAAGTGCTGCCCAGCCTACCTTCGGCCCCCGGCTGGGCAGAGGGCGATTCTTGGCCAGGCGGCTTCGTCGAGGGCTGCCCAGCCTACCTCCGGCCCCCAACTGGGCGAAGGGCGATTCTCGGAATCGCCCTCCGCCTAGCCGAGGGCCGAAGGCCGGCTGGGTGGCGCCATCAAGGGCTGCCCAACCTGCCTCCGGCCCCCAGCGGGCGGCAAATTAATTTTTATTTTTTATTTTTATTTTTTCAAACACAAACTATATTAAAAAATTATATTTTTTTAAACAAAAACTATTATAATAAAAAAATGTATTGTTTAATAAAAAAAAAAAAAAAAAAACTATTCAATTAAAATTTTAAAATATAAAAAAACAATAAAAACAAATTTAAAATATGTTTTAAAAAATAAACAAAAAAATATAAAAATTATATATATATATATATATATATATATATATATATTTTAATTAAAACAATTATTATTTAAAATATAAAAAACAGTAAAAAAAAATTAAAATATGTTTTAAAATATAAACAAGTATATATAAGAAGATTTTAATTTTAATTTTAATTTTCTTAAAACTAAAACAATTATAATTTAAAATATAGAAAAACAATAACAAAAATTAAAATATATGTTTTAGTATATAAACAAACAAATATATGAATAATAAAATTTTCATTTACTTGTTCATTTTTAAAAATTGTTTAAGCCATATAATTTCTCAATAATTTCATGGTTCAAATATCTTGAAAACTTAAGATTTAAAAACTTGAGATTTACAACTTGTCATGAAGGTTTTTATGCGCTACGAAATTTTATCTTTAATGCTATGGTTGAAAATAATTACAATTCTAGGGTTCTTTAGAGTCAAGATATTTTATGTTTATCAACATATAATAGAAATTGTTCGAAATGATAAGCCCTTCAAACATGATTTTGTTTATATTTAACATCATCTATCAAAAAATTTAGAATTTTACGATTTTTCAATGTCCTAATATGTTGTCTTTAATTTCATTGTTACAATGTGTCAAAAGTGTGGCACAACGTTTTTTTTTGTTATTCCAGCATCAACTCGTTTTGTTTTGAGGGTGTTTTTTCAATCATTTTTTCAAGAAACAATTTCGTTTTTAGCATAATTTTATAAAAAGGTGAAATTTGACCTTGATAAAAAAACAAACGCATTCTGGAATACACATATTCTGTTTTTGGGACGTTTTTTCATGTTTTTTGAGTCTTTTTGGGCTAGAGTTCCCGTTTTGAGGTAATAGTTCCCATTTCATCGGTAACAATGTTTTTCGTGTCTTGTGCTCCTTTGTAATTGACTTGATGAAAGATTAACTAAACTAAAAGAAGAGAAGACATAAGTATCATAAGTAAGGTCACAAGTAGTTATTAAGAAGAGAATATGTATTAACCTACAACCCTCCAAATTCTCAACAGTATATGGGGAAAAAACACTACCTTAAACCCCACTATCTGTATATTGTATAAAGTCAAGATCATGAAACAATACAATGCTTTATCTCTCAAATAAATTCCTCCACTTTTCCAATTGTCTCACTCTGATCTAGGTAAAATCAGCCAATTACTTAGCTAATTCTCAGCCTCTACTCAACTTGCCTTTCTCACACATTCCTGGAGGAATTAAATCCCTATTAAATAGGAAAATCCTTCTAATTGATTATGAAATGCTTCATTGGCCTCTACATGACTCTATAGCTGACTTGTACAATTTTCTAATTATATAACTGATAGTTATCATCCCTTTAACCTCAGTCTCAACTGGGTCTTCTCTAGAACTGACATGCAACGACTATTTATAGTGAATTATCAGCTAACTGAGTGATCACTTATTGTGAATTAAATCATGTTTAATTCACTTGACCTCTCATTAGCTCATCACTCAGTTAGAAATTAACTAATTACATCTCACAAATAATTTTCACTGGACCCCCTTAAATCATGAGAGAACTCTACATGCCTACTCTTTGACCGTCAACTCGGATTTCCTAAACTAACTTAGTCATTCTAACTTATTTAACTAATACAAGTTGTCATGAGATGAAATTACAATTTCTCTTCCCATTTAATTAAGGGAAAATAAATCGGAAGTCCCCTTTGGGGTGCCATTTCAACAAAAATTACAATCTCCTCTTCCTAAACTTTCCAGGGTTTGGAACCCATTTCGGACCCTTGACTCCAATTTCCAAACTAGAGAAGTAAGGGTGTTCCCCAAACTCTTGTGACTCCTATATATGAATTTAGCTTTGAATTTACAGTCGGACTGAGTCAAAATATGATGCAGCATATTCCCAAGCGAAGAACCTACAATGATGAGGGCCAACATTGCTAACTCCCCCTCTTCGACTAACATGTATTTGACGAGGAGACATGGTAGGTAGGAAGAGAGGGTAATTATGATAACCTAAAAGAGGACCATTTTTGACTAAACAAACTAAGCAGTGACACACTGGACCTTGACTGACAAATCAAGACACAAATATGTCATCCCCCCAACATCATTAACGAAGCACAAAATCAAAGGAGATATAGAATTCACAACACACCAAGGGAATAACCCTGTTAATACTCAGAAAACCCCACTCGTTTTGCACCACACTAATATTCCACAGACTCAAACAACCCAATAAAACATTCTCATTAGATATGAGCATCAGAGGCGATGTCACAGTGTTCGAAATGTAATTAAACAGAGAGAATCCCCAATTGTGAGTACATAAACCCAATATCCCAAAGCAAGAGTTAACATAGACTTGCAGAAGAGGGAGTAGAACACTACCCGAAACAGATTTTACACCTTTAAGCAAAAAACGAAAACCCTTGTACTAGTACCATATTCAGAAGCTATAAGGATACCAACAACAAAACACCAATATTGGGTAAGAGAATGAGAATCTTGCAGAGTCATGATCCTGGAGGGTCGAGTTGTAAATAATCCCATTGCACACTTGGTTTGTATAGACTATGCAACTTAAACTTACAATTCCAACACATTTTTATTGGATTTCAGACAAAATTGAGAGGAAAATAAATCTGAAAAGAAAAAAAGACCAAAATGTACAAAAGTGACACAACATGAAATGTTAAATACAAAAATATATTTTTTTCAATTACTTTATATAAGATATACATAGTTTTTATTTTTTAACTCTTTGCAGAGAGTGTTAGCATTAGGAAGTGAAATATTTTATTTATTTGTCCACATTAAAATGTTTTTGTTTTTGTTTTTTGTTTTTTGTTTTTTAATTTTTATATTTTTAAATCCAATATTGTTTAGTTCCAAATATTGAAATATTTTATGTATGACCCACATTGATTTTTTTATTATTAATAATTATGTTTTTTAAATGTCATATATCAATTTTATGTAAGTGTTTGAATGATTGACTCTGAAAAAAGATTTACACCTCAACATATATGATCCCTCTCCTTTGGTAAATATATATATATATATATATATATAAACAAATTCAAATATTAAAATTTTTTTTAATACATAAATGGATTCAATGCCTGTTGGTCAAGGTTGTCATTGATGTCAATATGGCATTATTGGAGATGAAAAATATTCTTGTGATGCATGAGGTTTCCCTATCCTCATGCAAACCCTAGGAGAAAAATCCCTAGCCCTAAATTCATGATGAAAAGCCCTAGATTGTTTAAGTCTGGTTCAATGATAAAACTCTAGATATACATGCCAAGTACATTAATTCTAAATATATGATATATTCCCTAGCATGGATCATTAATATGATAACCCCTTAAGATTCCCATGATTCCCTAAACATGAAGGTTGATGTATAATGACAATCCCTAGGTGCCAAATATTTTCTAATGTATTTAAATATGTTAACCCTAGGTGCCAATTTTTTTCTAGTTGCCAAATTTTTTCTAAATGTATTTAAATATGTTAACCCTAAAACCTTCTATGAATATGGAGTCCTTAATATACAAGCTCTTGTTGATGATAAAATCCTACCTCCTATCATAATAAACCCTAACATGGAGACCAAACCAAAGAAATCCATAAATAGGAATCTAGGTGAAATGAGTTATAAAAATGTATTAAGAATACAAGGAGTTACATCCCCTCACAATATGACAAGCCCTAAATTCATGATGGAAAACCCTAGGAGAAAAAGCCCCAACCCTAAATTCATGATGACAAGCCCTAAATTTTTTAAGTATGGTCCAATGATAAAACTCTAGATACACATGTCAAGTACATTAATTCTAAATTTATGATATATGCCCTAACATGGATAATTCATATGATAAACCCCTTAAGATGCCCATGATTCCCTAAACATGAATATCGATGTATAATGACAATCCCTAGGTGCCAAATATTGTCTAGATGTATTTAAATATGTTAACCCTAAAACCTTCTATGGATAAAGGAGTCCTTCATATACAAGCTCTTGTTGATGATAAAATCCTAGATCCTATCATAATAAACCCCAACATGGAGAGAAAACCAAGAGATCCATAAATAGGAATCTAGGTGAAATGAGTTATAAAAATATATTGAGAATACAAGGAGTTGCATCCCCCTTGCAATATGCCAGTCAACCTTGTTGTCTGCTATTTATTAAAATCATGCTACACAACCACATTAAAAATATACAGGTCGTTTTCCCCTTGGTCATGTTAGTTCATAGTTATGAGACATACCTTCGATAAGGTCATGTAGGCTTATATATATATGGGAAAACCACTATATATAGGCATGTAAGGTATCCACAATTCCCAAGTTCAGAATTTCGATATCTCTAAAATTTCAATGATCACTTACAGTGATATACCACAGGAAAAATAGACATATAAAGGCCAAGGAGATCAGAGATTAAACATTGTTTGGGCTTAGCATTAAAGAACAGGACTATGGACAACTCATATTTATTGTATTGGTTAGTTTCCTGTCAAGGATCTTAAGGCTTAGATTGAAAAAACTATGAAGAAATTGGACCAATGATATTACACCTTGGACAGTGGAAAGTAAACTAATTGGAGCTTGGACCTAAGGCATCATAAATGTGATAAATAATGCTCGGATTTGTAATAATTAACCGTTTGGAGGCTCAGATCAGACCTGCAAATGCCTCGGACATGTGGGCAGTTACACCCTTGGTAGCTCAAATTTGTTACAATGCCTGTAGCTACAGTCTTGAAAACTTGTGGAAACCTTTTTATGGAGCTCATATCAGTGAACTAAGCGCTCAGATTAGTAGCAAAACCACTTGAGGCAGGAGTAAAGACCTCGGACCTAAAGGATTTATGACCTAGGATCTAAAGATCAATTATGTGGTAGTTCGGATTAGAAACTCAATATTGCAGACTTCAAGGAAAAATCATATTAGAGGCTCGGTTGAGTGACCTTTGGAGGCTGTACCTATGCAAAATAATTTTCATAGATCGTCAGAATAGTTATAACAGTCACTATGGATAGTCATTCGTAAATAGGTTTGGTCCCGTGCTCTTAAACTTCAGACTAGTGTGTGAAGGATTAAAATTCGGACCTGTGGCTACAAGAGCTTAGATTATAGATCTATTTTACACTGGTATTGTAGATCTATTGTAGCTTAGATGCCTATATTATGTAGCATATATTTAGAATCGGTTGAAGGCAAGCTTTTCCTTGTTGGAGCATATTTGAAGAAATTTTGAGCTATATATATCTTGAAGAGAAGCTTATTGAGGAATGATGCTAAGCATTGGTGCCTGGACCTGTGAAGAGCAGTGAAGTTTTGGACAGAAAAATTATCTTGGAGCTTTGAAGACTCCCTTGGAGAGTTCTTGAAGAAGCCCTTGAAAAGTCTTAGAGCAGGTGCAGAACTCGAGCTCCCTATTGAAGACACCTTGAAGAATACTTGAAGATATTTGGAAGACATATAAAAGTTAGTCTGGGAGATACTATTGGAGACCATGATGCATTGAAGCCATCATGAGGTAACCTTGGAGAAAGTGTTTGGGTGACATGAATGACAGTGGTGATACCTTCTAATACAACAAGGTTGTCATGGATGAAGTGATTTGGGGAAGAAATTGCTGAAGAGATAAACATGGCTCATTGAAGAAGATATTGGCAGTCGTGAAGAAATATTGATCTTATCTTGACGAATTGAAGCTATGGGTTGGAGCCCTAGAGGATAGGAGTCCTCAAGAAGACCAGTTGGTTCCTATACCTAAGATAGGATTGGAGCCCTAGAGGTTGGAGCCTCAAAGTGACAAGGTTGGAGCCCTAGAGGTCGGAGCCTCAGACAAGTTGGTGCGTGGAAGGATTGAATATTGGTGTCTTTATCTAGGGTTGGCATAGTACAAGTTGGTGCGTGGAAGGATTGAAGATTGGTGTCTTTATCTAAGGTTGGATTCCTAAACATTATTATTTTGTAGTTACTGTAAAGAAGAGATTAATAAAAGTATTTATTATTGTTGTTCATTTTTTGTTCTAAATATAAGTGATATTAACTGGTAAAAATAACAATTGAAAAGAAATACTGATTCACCCCCCCTCTCAGTATTTCCAACAGTGCCTTTGCAATTTCAAAAAATCTTTAATATATTTTAGACAAAATCAACTAAAAAATATACGAAAAAATGAGCCAAAATGTAGAATAGTAAGACTACTTGAAATGTTTTAACCATAATAGTTTATGTTTTTTTATTGTTTTATATAATATATATATAGTTTTTTATTTTTAAACTATATATAATATATACATACTTTACTTAACATGGACGTTGAAATATTTTATTTATGGACCACATTATCCCAGAAAAAAAATGTTTTTTTTGTTATTAATATAGTTTTTTTTGCATGTTAAATTATATTACATCATAAATTTTGATTACATCATATCATCATCACCAATGAGCTCAGTACACGAAACTACATTTACTAGATTCCTGGTATCATATTCTAGGATTGGACATCGATTTTTCCTTTTTTTCCTTTTCTTTTACAAATGTCAATCCATCATGTTGAATTATCAATGGTTTTAGACAAAATATTGACATTATTTTATTGGAACGGTTCCATTGCCAAGGGTTTTGTCATATTGGTCTTTTCCTTGTCACTATCTGATTAATCTGACTTGTGGGTGTGTTTGTTCCCACTCATTATATAAGCCACAATTATAGTTGTGCCTCTTTCCTTTTCATTTGAAGGATGGATCTCTTCCTCTGAAGGATAAGTCGGTGCCCCCCAAGGATGCTCTGGGGTGAAGGAGTTGATTTGGTGATAAATGTGATATGTCACTGAGGCAAGGACAATTTTAAGGATGGATATCTATTTGAAAGTTTATAAACCTTGGCGAATCTTTGTAATCTATAATAGAAAAATTATAAAAATTTTGATGATATTTTTGTAAAAATGTCTAAAATTATGATAATATCATATTAGTCTATATCATATCTTGGTGATTTTCAAGGTAGAATAATTTCATACTATAAAATTTGGGCGAATTATTTTTAGAAAAAAATGTAAATTGGCGAAAAATATTTTTGGAAAAAGTATAGAAAATTAGCCCACCTGCAAATATTAGCCCCTAAAATTTTCCCTGCGATGCTCTTAGAGTATATTCATGCAAGGAAAACTATCTCACACTTTTTTCCCCTCTGCACTTCCATGATTTTCCATGTTATGACCATATTGCATAGGATTCGTGGCATGATAGGGTCCCACTCAAGCCAAAACAATTATCCTTACGTCTATCCAATTATCTATACAACTTGCTAGCCAAAGTATCATAAAAAGCTGGCATGCTAGATCTTCCCCTTTTATCCAATTCTTGAGCATTGATATCGAATTTATTATGGATCAGATTTTTTTACAATAATATTTCCCTACTCCATGAGATGCTTCACCTTTGACCATAGGCTATAAGATATGGATCTTTCCACATTGTTAATTCTAGGTTCAATACCTGTTATTTTTACCTTCTAAATGATTTTAGTCACAAGAATCATTATGAGAAGATCTACCATATTTATTAGGCAGGTGGACATCATACTTCTTTTCAACATTGGATGATAGGAGATATTAGGGTTAATGACATTTTTTTCCTAGGGATTCCTCCTTGGTTCCCTCTAGACCCTTTTCCAGTTTGATATTTTGGGTTTCAGATCATTTGTTTGTGTTTTGAGGTCAGAATTGCAGAATTCTCCTCATTCGCTCTTTAAGTTTTGGAGTAGTTGATATGTTTCAACAAAATATGTGCTTTTTGGGAAGATATGATTGATCCATGTATTACATAGTCAATGCTTGGTATTTTGATTCAAAAAAATATGTTCTTTTTGGGAAGATATGAATGATCCATGTATTACATAGTCAATGCTTGGTATTTTTCTTCCTTCTACTGCAAAAAAACTAGAATTTCCCATTTTGATTTCTTTATCAATATTTGTCAGAGTTCACTCTAATTTATTTTTATGAGAATATATTTCATCTTACTAGAAGATATCGTTGGTCCAAAGAATGTATACTTATTAATGTCTGGAATTAATATCTCTCCAATGCAAAAAAATATTCCTGATTCATCTTATTTGTCTAGCAGACACTGATTCCAAAAAGGGGTCCAACATTTGAAGTAGGAAAAGGATAATTACAAAAACCAAATTTGAAGTTCAAATTTTTTCATGAAAACTTGAAACTGGAAAATACGTACTTCCACTGAACTTAGGATTTAATATTTATGACTCTCTATAAGATGATTATTGGCAAATTCCATACCAAGATGGGAAAAACAAATGGAATACACACCACCATACAAGTCCAAGCAAAGATGTCCATTTTCACCCATACTCTTTCAACTTTATTTTGATGAGCTAGAAGATATCATTTCAAAGTGATACAGGTGGTTTCCTTCTCTATGGGATTTCCATCGGAAGTTTGTTGTGTAGATGACATTGTCCTTTTATCCCACATAATCAAAAGACTCCAAAAACATCTAGACACTTCGAGCTCATTCTGGGATAGCTATGGCCTTTAGGTCAACCTTGAAAAATCAAATATTATGGGTTTCAACATGTCTGAGAAGGAGGCATATAATAATACTCTCACTTATAAACAAGAGGAGGTATAAATGGTGACATCCTACACTTACACTAGAGTAGTATCCTCTAACCCATCCTTCAGTGTAATCCCAACAACAAAATCAAGGTGTTGTAGAGGATACGAAGGATCAGAAACCCTATCAAAAAAAAGTTTCCAAATCGACTTCTGATATATTTGGGCTTAGATATTCCTCTTCCATACCTTAGTGACACATTCTCTCTTTTACAATTGTGAAGCTTGGAGCCTATGCCTAAGTGAACAAGATGAAACTACTTGAGAGAGCACTCATTACTATGCTCTCAGAGTATATTCATGCAAGGAAAAATATCTCACACTTTTGGCCCCTCTCCACTTCCATGATTTTCCATGTTATGAACATGCTGCACAAGATTTGTTGCATGGAAGACTCCCACTCAAGCCAAAATAGATATCATTACGGCTATCCAATTATCTATACAACTTGCTAGCCAAAGTATCATAAATAGTTGGCATGCTAGATCATCCTCTTTGCTCCAACACTTGAACATTGATATCGAATTTATTATGACTCAAAGATTTTTTTTAAATACAAGGAAATATATGTATTTCCCTACTCCTTCATGATATACTTCACCTTTGCCCATAGGCTCTAAGAGATGGATATTTCCACATTGTTAATTCTAGGTTCACTACCTGATATTTTTACCTTCTAAATGATTTTGGTCACAAGAATCATTATGAGAATATCTACCAGATTTATTAGGCAGGCAGAATTTAGAAAGCTCATCACATGCTTCTTTTCAGCATTGGATGATAGGAGAGATTAGGGTTAATGAAATTGTTGGCCTTGGGATTCCTCGTTGGTGCCCTCTAGACCCTTTCCCAGTTTGGTCTCTTGGGTTTCTTGGGGTTTTATTCACCCTATCTTTTGGCAGTCTTCATACATTCAATCAATTTTAATTTCTTCTTAATAGACACTAAATAAATTTGTATTTCTAATGACAACTTCAGAAATCCAATGCAATAGAAAAATGGAAATGTTCACATTCAAAACTTGAATTTATAGTGAAAAATTTAGGACAAAACCTAATGATGAAGACAAACAACACTACTAGATGCATATACAAAATACCAGCTCATTAGAATAGCCCTCCAGCTCTGGTCTGTGATATACACTACCCAGAAAATGCATGTACAGGTTCACCTTTGATATCAGCTTTGTGGTTCCAAGAAGAATTGTTCCCAGAGGTAGTATGCTGCCCAGAATGTGTCTCTAGCAATGTTGAGTTCACAAGAGTGTTATTCTAGTGTATTTCCAATGACAACTTATGAAAATATGAAAATTTTGAATATACAAGAACGTGGGAAAATTTTGGAAGGTTGATCCAAGTTTTAGAGAGCAGGAAATGTAGCTCATTCACATATAGTACAGAGAAAGTGATTAAATTTGAATACAGGAAACAATACAATAAATTTTTGATTGATACCCTACATCAAAAACTGTAGATTAAACAAAAATCGATAGGATCCGCCTTTACAAGTGATGTCTCTTCGACCTTGTTTCAATTACACCTAGCATCAAAATCATACTACCTATTATTTACGATATACCACCAAAATGATGATATCTAGAGACTGTTGATACCAGAAATGGAAACAACTTCCAAAATACACAACTACTTTGTGGAAATTTGTTAGGCACTCATGGCGTTAGAGAAATAGGTAACAAAAATATTTTACAATGATAGTTATATGGATAATAGAATCTATTCATATAGGTTGAGAGCTTTGAACACCCTAAAAAATTCATATGGAATAAAAATTCATACCTAAACTCATAAAACATGATAGGGAAAAGAAGAGTCAGAATCTATAACAGATACTGCCCTCTCATATCGATAGTAGCCTGGAAGAGAGGAAAATTTCAGAGTGAAATGTGAATAATCTCAATAGATCAACATGTTTTAGATAAATTTCAAATCCTAAGCTGAATGAGAAACCGAAGTGTGGAGTCTTCATTATCTAAGGAACTTGAGTCTGGGTTTTGTGGTAAAGCCCTCCTCATAGGTGGACTAGAGAAAACTTGGATAACAGATCGAATTTGAATTGTCGGTGCAGTTTGGAGTGGAGAAGCCACCAAATTGGTTCCATTGCTTAAGAAATCCGAATGAGGCCTTCGAAGATAGCTGATACCATTCTTAACTCTCCTATTTGCAAAAACCTACATCTGCCCCACATCTCTAGGCATTAAATTGTCTCTTTTAGTTAAGCTAAAACTTGCATTTAAGAGTGATATTGTTTAATCTTTCCACCTTTAACATGGAGATGTTTAATGCATTCCTTTAAATTTTTTAAAAATGTGACCACCCTTTTGTGATACATGAAATGTCAATCCTGTTGTTGAAGCAATTACCAATGTTCATTTCATAATATGTTCACTTATGTATTTAGGCATGCTTGACAGTTGACAGTAGAAACTGACACTAAAATTGTCTCTGTATTATTATCTCCAATGGAGGAGGAACTTGTAAGACACACAGTTTCTTGTGTAAGCTAAAACCTTAATAAAAGTTGCAATAGTCACTCTTATCTGAATTCATTCAAAGAAAACATCAAACATGATTTGTTGATGTAATGTATTTCAAAGGTTCACCACAAGCTTGATGAAACACTAAACGCTTCAACAAAAAAGAAAAATTTTGCTGGTTAGTTAGTAAAAACAACAAAATCCAATGCCAATCCAGATTCTTAACCATTGCATTAGTCATAGCACAAAACACCTGAAAGTTTCCAAATCGAGAAACAATGAATAAACTTTGACAACTGCTAACTTGGTTGAAAACATCAAGAAATATATTCCAATATACATTGCATATTTTATTATTATTTTCTTTAAAAACATCCTTCATATTTTAATTACATTTTAAACTTGTTTTATTCATTTTTTTGTTTTTGTTTTTGTTTTTTGTTTTTTTCTTTATTTTGTTTTTTGTTTTTTTTTTTGTTTTGTTTTTTTGTTGTTGTTGTTGTTGTTGTTGTTTTTGTTTTTGTTATTGTTGTTGTTGTTGTTTTTTTATTTTTATTTTTTGAGGGTGAATACCATGTCTACCAGCATAGCATAATGAAGAAGCAATGGCGATGAACTAACCAAATTTGCAAACTAAATCAATTCCAAAACAAAATTCAAGAGGCATTATAAATAAACCATGTAGCCAAGGAAATGTAAGGTCCATGAACACCAAATACTGCGCATAACAACTTACATTGATGTAGTGTCAATATAGGAATGGTCCCAAGAGGCAAGTCTTTTGAATTCATGGACTACATTACAACACTCATTCTCAATCTTAGCCCTAGACCACAAGAAAATAATGATGTATTTGAAAGCAATACCCATAAATACTCAAATACCTCAAATTGACACCAGAGGGCATATATCAATACTTGTCGAGTCTATGACTTTCTATGATTAATATTATTGTATGATGATTTGTATCCATTTTCTCTACGCGATGATTTTCAGAAGAATCCCGATGAAATAAAACTTGTTAATTAAATAAGAACTCAACATTTAAAATCTATCTCATATGATGATGGAAAATTTTAGGGGCTAATATTCGCAGGTGGGCTAATTTTCCATGATTTTTCCAAAAAAAGATTCCCCAATTTCCATTTTTTATAAAAATGATTCACCCAAATTTTACAATATAGTGTAATTATTTTACATTAAAAATTGCCAACATTATATAGAGAATATATTTAAATTATTATAAATTTGAATAATTTTACAAATACATCAATAAACATTTTATATTTTGCATATTACAGACTAATGAGATTCACCAATTTTTTAAACTTCAAGATAATTTTCCATCCTCAAAATTTTCCCTGCGAGTCATATCTCTAACATATATGTTATGCCTTTAAACTTAAGCTAACATTTAAGACAAGGTTAAGGAAATACATGTTATAGGACTACTCATGTACTTAAAATCAAACAGGCACCCATGTATTAAACATAATGTCTTAAAGAAGGTAGCAATGCTTTTTTTCAAGCATGGACCTGTTACAAGTAAAAATTCCTCTTCAACTTTGAGGAGAGATGAAGAGGGTAGTGTATTCCAAGTTTGGAAGCTTAGATATCAAGGAAAGTTTGAATACCCCAAGTGTTCAAGTTGATTTCCATGTGGCAATAAAATGATCTTCGATTGAAAATGAGTTTGTACAAGTGGATGATGAACTGTTGTGTGATCTCCAAGTCTGTACTATGTGTTACCAAAATGGAGCAGCAAATGGGAAAGCGATGACAAATGTGGGAGTGAGAGAGAGTTAATACCCACTCCCTCCCCAACTCTTCATTCATAAGTGGGTTTTCAACATAATAAACAAATTTTACACCTCCTTTCCAACCTCTCCTCATCTTTGTAACTCTACTTTTGCTTCTTTCAACTTGCGTGTATAGCTTTTATGCCATATCCCATCTCAAAAATATCCTTACTCTCTAAAACCATCATCAAAAATCTTTTATAACATCTACCCAGTTCCCATACTAGATTTGTACCTCTTTCTATATGCAGGGCATTGTTGTAGGAAATTAAAAAACCTTAGAATTACGAAATGCTAGAAACTAAATTACTTTGCATTACTTCCACATTCTCCTATAAACATAATCCTACCTTCCAGTGGCTAGTCTAGCCCTTTCATTTGCAATAGTATAATATTACATTCCAGTTACTTGTTCATCTCCTGGACTCACTGTTAAGTTTTTTCAATACGTCATACAATGATACCTAAAATGTATGTTTTTTTAATATAACACCTCAATAATACCTGAAACGTTTTGTCAAACCAGGAGGTAGCTCCTCAAATCAGAATGTGTATTAGCTGAAGAATGTACATGCATTTATACATTGAGGTGAGGCTATTGGGATTCATATCCCAATGACTCTTGGCCTTCCTTATTTCCTAATATTATTTATTATACAAAATTACATATCCACACCCATCCCATAGGATTAGGTGTCAACATTCCCCCCTTTAATCCGAAGGGATGTTGGTGAGCCCAAGCATCGATCTGAACTTTTCAAACTTTTCTCTTCCAAGTGCTTTGGTGAAGATATCAGCAGTTTGCTCATTTGTGGAACAATGATGTAGATGGATGGTTTTGGCCTTAACATGATGTCGAATTAGATGGTACTTTGTATTGATGTGCTTTGTTCGATCATGGAACTTTGGGTTCTTGGCCAACTTTATTGTAGAAGTGTTGTCGATCATGAGTGGTGTGGAATACATTTGTTTCATCTGCAAATCTTCCAGGATTTTCCGGAGCCACACAATTTCCTTTGTTGCTTCACCTGCTGCCACATATTCTGCCTCGGTCGTGGAATCTGCTGGAACTGACTGTTTGCGTGATCTCCATGAGACAGCTCCTGATCCAAGACTCATGGTGTAACCTGTAGTAGACACCCCTGTTTCTTTGTCGCCATCAAAGTCTAAATCAGAGTATCCGATCAAGCTGAAGTCGCCTACCTGTGTATATTTGAGTCCAAAGTCTTGAGTCCCCTTTAAGTACCTTAACACTCTTTTTGCAGCAGACCAATGTCCTTCACAAGGTTTTTGCATGAACCTTGAGAGGATTCAAAAAACAAATGAAATGTCAGGTCTGGTGGTGGTCAGGTAGATAAGACTTCCTACAAGCTGTCTATACTTAGTTGCATCCTCAAATTCCTTCCCTTTAATAGATGTGAGCTTCAAGTTTTGTTCCATTGGAGTGGTTAAGGGATTACATTCATCCATGCCAAACTTGTTCAAGAGATCTCCAATGTACTTCTTTTGAGAAAGAAATATAAATTTAGGATGTTGAATTACTTCAATACCCAGATAGTAATGAACATGACCCAAATCGGTCATTTCAAAACCTTTCTTCAACTCTTTCTTCATGGATGCAATATAGCTCTCATTGTTCCCTGTTATCAAAAGATCATCTACATATACCACAAGATATACAACTGTTTTTCCAACTTTGTTAACAAACAAAGTTGCATCATCAAGATCAAAATGTTTGAAGTCAAGTTTCAGAAGATGCTCGGTTAATTTCTCATACCAAGCTCGTGGTGCTTGCTTGAGGCCATACAAGGATTTTATAAGCTTGCAAACTTTGTGTTCTTGACCCTTTACAACAAATCCTTCTGGTTGGGACATATAAACTTTCTCCTTTAGATCTCCATTCAAAAAAAAAGGCAGTTTTTACATCCATCTGATGGACTTTCCATCCACTCTGAGCTGCTAGGGTAAAGAGAGTTCGGATGGTGGTCCATTTTGTCGTGGGAGAAAAAGTTTCTTCATAATCGATTCCTTCTTTTTGTGCAAAAACTTTTGCCACAAGCCTGGCCTTGTGCTTGTCAAGTGAGCCATCTGCTTTATACTTGTTCTTGTAGACCCACTTACAGCCAATTGGTTTTTTTCCCAAAGGCGGATCAACTAGCTTCCAAGTGCCATTCTTTATCAAGGCATCATACTCCTTTTGCATCGCTTCTTTCCATTCATCATGAGAAGCGGCTTCTTTGAAGGAAGTTGGTTCATGATCTGTAGACAAACTCAATTCATAGTTATAAGCAATATCCATATCAACAGGAGAATCAGAATTATCTACATCACCTTCGATTTGTTGAGTGGAACTTCTTGTTCCCGTTTTTCCAACCTCATCAGGATGAACATTCTCCAGTGTCTTTGTCAGCCATTTGGGAGGACCTTTCTGAGATGGCCCAGGCTGGTCATTTGATTGAGTTGGGATTGATTCAAGATTCAATCTCCCAATTCTGTCAATCACATCATCCAATGTGTCATCCGTGGTTGTTTCTTCATGTGGGGGAGAGAGTGCTTCAAGACATGATTCCACAGTTTGATTCAATATCGGAATCCCCCCTTCAAGATGTGGAATCACATTATCAAATTCTTGGAAGGACTTTGCATGTGTGAATCTATCCAGACGATCAAGTTGCCGCTCAACAACCTTGTCACTCTTGGAAGATTCAAGAAATATGACATCTCTTGCTATCACAAACTTCTTATTTGCTTCATCATAGAGACGATATCCTTTGGAGTTATTGGAGTACCCCAAGAAGATACATTTTCTGCTTCTAGCACCAAGTTTGTTCCTTTGACCCTTGGGTATCAAGGCATAACAGGTGGACCCAAAGACCCTGAAATGCTTTACCGAAGGAATGTGGCCATGCCACATTTCAAAAGGAGTTTTGTTTCTAATTGCACTTGAAGGACACCTATTCTTTATTTAAACAACACATAGAATTGCATCAGCCCAAAACATCAATTTCACATTCTTGAAAAATAACATGGAGCAAACCATATTTAAAATAGTTCTGTTCATTCTTTCAGCTACACCGTTCTGTTGGGGATTATATGGCACAGTTGTTTGATGTTTGATTCCATGTTGACGAAGATAATTTTCAAATTCATTTGAAGTGTATTCTTTTCCATTATCAATACGTAGAGAGCCAATATGAGTTTGTGCATCATTTTCAATCCATGCATGAAAATTCTTGAATGTTTGAAAAGCATCAGACTTGTTCTTCAATAAGTAAATCCAACACATTCTGGTGTAGTCATCAATAAATGTCATCATGTATTTGTTTCCATTTGCAAAAGCAATAGGCATAGGGCCACATAAATCTGAATGAACAAGTTCAAGTTTCCTATGTGCTCTTGAGTGTGAATCATGAAATGGCTGTTTGCTATGCTTTCCTAGAATACAAGCATCACATTCCTTAGGTTTTCTAGGAAATGTAGGCAGTCCATCAACACCATTTTTCTTCAACAAACGAAGGCTGTCATAATTTAAGTGTCCAAATCTAGCATGCCATAAAAGACTTGATGGAAATGTACCTTCATCATGATATGAACTGAAAGCAAAGTTTTGAGCATGAGTAGATGAACCTTTCAGCTTCAAAAGTCTCCCTTCTTCTATTCCCTCCATGACAAGTGAGTGATCTGATGCTGATCTGACCTCTGCCTTGCCATCAAACAAGTGAACTGAGTGTCCTTGCTGCCGGATTTCGATCAGGGACAGCAAGTTTCTCTTCAACTCCTGGAGGTATAGAACCTCATGTAGGATATGATCAGGAAGACCAGGCAGTTTAAGCCTGACTGTGCCAAGCCCTGATGGCTTGAGTTTGGATTTATCTGCGAAATATACTGCTCCATCAACTTTGTCAGTGAAATCTTCAAAAAATCTTTTCTAAATGTCATGTGACATGTTGCTCCTGAATCTAGCAACCAATCATCTCTCCATGAAGTAAATGAAACATCAAAGAGGTTTTCAGTTACTCCATTGTTACAATGTGCTAGAACATAGTGAGCGGATTCAGGTGCTTTACCCTTGTCTTTGTCATTGGTTTTACCTTTGTCTTGATTTCTGTGCTGCCGAGTTTTAGATTGTCCGCCCTTTCTCTTCCGAAGTTTCTTCTTCCTCTTCCTCCGCCATCTCTTCCTCTCGGGATGAATCGCAGCGCATGACTCTTTCTCTCTCGTCCTGGCATGTGGCTTTTTGTATAGATGAAGGGAATCGCCATCTTCTTTGAAGGAGGGAAAAAAATTTGGCTTGAGAATCTCTTTTTAAAGGAGAGAAAACAAAACACTCTTTACCGGAAAATATACTCAATTTAAAAGGACAGAATCCCCTGTTAAAAACACCGACTCGCACCAAATATATATATTTTTTTGTTTGGAGAAAAAATATATGGGAATCTATATTGAAAATGTGGAGGGGCGGTATTATGAATATGGGAAGTGGTATTATAAAGTGGTATTGTAAATAGAATGAAGGGCGGGAGCGATATTTAATACAAACATGGAAGAGGAGGGGCGGTTCATATTACAAAGACAGCGTGTATTGTGTCAAAGACAGCGTAAACAATGGTATTAAAAGGAGGGGCGGTTCATATTACAAAGATAGCGATATTGTATCATATTACAAAGATGAAGATGTTGTGTCAAAGACAATGGTGACATGTATTAAGAATGGACAACAGATAAGAATAGTGGAGCGTGTTATAAATGTATAACATGACAAAGGATAGATTTAAAACAGCGTGGAGGGAGGGGCAGATAGGACGTAATATGGAGTTAAAACAGTGTTTTATATATGCAGCGTATGAGGTATATATGACAGCGTATGACCACAGTGGTATTATATGCCGTGTATGAGGTATATATGACAGCGTATGACCACTGTATCGACAGACAACAATAACAACGTTTTATATATATGATAGAGCTGTATAAATGTATGGGCGATGGGTCGGTGTTTTGTATGGTGCAACGGTATTACAAATGGTGTGTTGTAATATATGACTGTGTTGGTATATAAATGGATGAGTGCCGTTATTAAATGGGACAGAGCGCAGGTAGGGGAAATGGGTAAGAGCGAAGTGAGGGAGGAAAGAGGGGAGGCCGAGAGGCCAAACAAAAATTTAGGAATGGGATCTTTGCAGGACTGCAGAGTTGCAGATATTTCAAGAGCCACAAAATTGCAGATATTTGCAGGACTGCAGAAATGCAGGAATTTCCAATTGTATAATCTTCAAAATCTGCAAAAATCAGAGCTATGCAAAAGTTGCAGAGATAAAATAAAAAAAATGCAGAATCTCAGTATAGCAATTTAATGGAGCAGCAAAAACTAGCATAAAAACTGACTGAGCAAAGGAATGAGGGAGTTACACCATAGGGAAGAATGCCAATAGTGGGACTGGCTCTGATACCATGTCAAACCAGGAGGTAACTCCTCAAATCAGAATGTGTATTAGCTGAAGAATGTACATGCATTTATACATGGAGGTGAGGCTATTGGGATTCATCTCCCAATGACTCTTGGCCTTCCTTATTTCCCAATATTGTTTATTATACAATATTACATATCCACACCCAACCCATAGGATTAGGTGTCAACAAGAATACATCAGTTAACTTCAGTGCATGGACAGTTTCAGTGGAGACCAGTGCAGAGATAGTGAAAGAGCAGGTTAACTATCAGTTGTGACTATATTGTTGCATATTTGCAACATCTAGTGATTGGAGAAGCCAATGAGGATTGCGCAGTACAAGCCAGGTGGTTCAAATTTATTTATGAGCCATCCTATAGCATTGATTACGCAATAGAGTTTGGCTATCAGGTGGCAGAGATTGGAGCATGTGTTTTGCTAGATCTAGCTTGATTAGTGTGTAGCAATTCGAGGTTGTGCTGAGAGCTTGTGAGGAGCTTTGTACAATGATTGTTACATGATCTCTATGAAATATAATATACATATAGTTGGGGTTTTCAGCTTTAAGCTTTCCCATGAAATACTGTGTTCATATGTATGATTGTTTATGGTTTTAATATGCGCATGCAAATGATTTTATTTCCGCAATTAATGATCAATGGTAGAAGAGATTTTGTATTGTGCACGAAGTTAAAATAGTGTGTGATCAGGAGAATCTCATGAATAATATATCGCTATTCAAATTCTACATTCACATTTAGGATAACCTCTACTGGTTGGCTAATATCCAACACCATAAATAGATATATAACAAGGGTTTTACAATCCTGCTCAGTAATTAAGAGTGCGTCCCTTTAATTGAAGGGATTTAGCATGGATGCATTTTTCAATGTCAGTATATTTTTCAAAAAACTTGACGGGAGAAGGAATCATTTTGTGGATGTGATAGTAGAACATCTAACTAGGCCACACAATTGTCTTAATCAAGTTCCATTATATATTGGATGTGAGGAAACATGTTTTTGAGAGTCTTGAAGTAACTTTAGGTTGGAATGGCCATCAAATAGATGATGAAGGTGTCATCCAAAAACTAGGAAAGTACTTAGGCTTGATAGGATAGCTTTTAAGGTCTAAATCTTCAAATTGTTCCATGAAGATGTTCGACACTACTATGGATAATGGAAATCCCATTGTGATGCCTTCTATATATTTATGAATTTTTCTTCAAAAATAAATAAGGTATAGGTAATTTATATCTTAATAAGGTTTATTGTTTTAGAGCCAAGCTTCAAAATGATGTCAAGAGTTTTTGGAATATGGGTGTTGGTGAAAAATGGAAAATATCAAAACTAACCAAAAGGTCTTGGTCATCAAGCTTAAAATATGTGAATTTTTTGAGAGCCATAGGAATTATTTATAGAATTATGATGTTGGGCCTATCAATGATTGAAGTTCTTCAAATAAATAATTTAAAAGGGTGTGGGTATGGGCACTGATGGCATTAAAAATGGGTCAAAGACGGTATCTATTTTATGGATGTATCGTTATGGATTTGATGCATCATTTTTTTCAATATTTTTATTCTTATGATCTAAGTAACTCATCCACTCAAAATTTATAATCTCAAAACCATTTAAACTTCGTGCCCTCCAAATCCTATGATGTTTTAAATATTAATACTAGTATAAATACTACTCATTTAAATACTAATGCTTTTACTGACCCTCCTAAAATTTTCTATTTCAAATTCCACCTTTTGTTCTTGATTTCTTCTATCATTATTAATTTATCTACATTTGAATTATACACCCAAATGATACATTTTCTTAATGAAATATTTTTTTATGCTATTGCCCCAAATCATATTCCTAATAAATACATTTTTCTCTTGATTGATTTGAACAACTCTAAATTCTCATTCACAAAGTTGAGGAAGTCAAACAAGATTGCATCCAAACTATTCATGATGCTAGAATTCCTTCTCCAAACCTCACTAATGATTAATTTCTCTCCATTTATTCACATATAAAACTATTTTAAGGAATCCTCCTAGCCAAATTTATAAACTGATGACCAAAATCATTAATTAGTTCATCCCCCATAGATCCCATCATTAAAAAACATGTCCTCCCTCACAACCCTCGAATTCCTGGGATTGATAAATAACTATAAATCCATAAAAGATATATACCTTTGACCCATTGTTAATTCCATGGATGCCCATACCCACACCCTTTTAAATTAATTATTTGAAAAACTTCATTTGTTGATAGGCCTAACATCCTAATTATATAAAAGATTCCTATGACTATCAAAAAATTCAAAGATTGTAAGCTTGATGACCAAGACCTTTCAGTTAGTTTTGATATTTTCCATTTTTCACCAACATCCATATTCCAAAAAATCTTGACATAATTTTGAAGCTTCATTGTAAAGCAATAAACATTTTTTAGATATATGGAAAAATCCCTCGAAGGGGAACATTTAAGTAATTCATCTATCTCACATTTTGCAATATTGTATATCACTTTATATAATAATATATGACCATAAAAAATATATCATAGTTGGAAATTTCATTAAAAAAGTCACCATATCTATCTCCTAAAATATTTCCTTGAATCTCTCAATCGATCTCCATCCCTAATGTCTCCCTTCTTCTCATTTTTCACTCAAACATAGACTTCTAGAATTAGTCTACGTAATTACAACCATATGATTTATTTATTAAACATTAAAAGTATGAGTATTCATTAATCATCACAAATAAGAATTATTTCTCATGCTACCCCTTTCTTTGTTTATTGGTCCTTGGAATTTGTTCCTTCATCTTCATTTATTCTCACATCTTCTATCTTTTGTGATATATGGTCTTCTTCCTTCTTCATCACCAATCTTCTTCATATTATACTCACAAAATTAAATATTTTTTAAGTCCATATAAAAATATTACCATCCACTAGATATATGGGTTGCCAACTATTATATCCATTAGTTATCCAAGAAACCTTTTCTCATATATAGTTCATCAATTATTCTCATATCATAAATATTTAAATACCTATATGTTTTATTCCCCTTACACCATAATTAATAATCATCTTGGGTTTTATTTAGTTACCCATAACCACTCTCAATGCTATTGTATTAGATAAGCATTAAGTTTGAAACCATTAAACTATAATGGAGAAAATTCAAAAATTAACTCTGGGATTTTTCATGTGAGGGGGAGTTTGGCATAAGATTAATATTATAGGAGGTTGTGGATTCATTAAATTTTACAACTACATGCTTTAAACATAGTGCCTGAGAATGGCTATGTGCATGATTAATATGAATGAAGGAGGGCACAAGCTGAGGTGTGGTGTTGTAGTCCCTCGCATGAGGCAACATGGGTTTAAGAATATTGGGACTAAAAGAAACATCTATGGGAGTGACATTGAGTGGTTCATTATTATAAATAAACACTATAGGAAAACAAAATTTTAATCACATGGTTTCTAAGAAATTGGATGTGGTAGTTTTGGGTTCTAATAATAAGGGAATAGTGGGTTGGGTTTTACTCAGATTGAAACTAATGTTAAAGTCAAATTGGATCCATGAATAAAAAATATGAAGGGAAGATTTCTACAGAGGAATGAAAGCTATATTATCAAATTGATACAAGGGAAAAACTTATAATAATGATAAATTTGATGTCGGCTAAACAGTAATAATTTAGAAACATGCACACACACACACTTGAGCGTAAAATATAATATCAAGAAATTGAGTTCTCTCTCTCTCTCTCTCTCTCTCTCTCTCTCTCTCTCTCTCTCTCTCTCTCTCTATATATATATATATATATATATATATTTCCATATGAGAAATACACATATTTCGCTTGCATCAAAGTTTATCATGTCACTTGCAAGAATTGAATCTAGGTATGTAAGTTTCCACCACTTGAGGTAATCCAAATTGAATACTATTATATTTCATTATATATATATGTGTGTGTGTGTGTGGAAATAATATTTATACAATGAATTGGTATGGTCATGGATCTATGATATTGCTCACCCATAGAAAAGTTGAGTTACAAAGTTATTTCTCTTGATATTTTGAAAGATGACAACAATTGGTGGTGGTAATTGGTTTGGAAATTTAAATTCCCTTTGAATATGTGTTATCTAGGTGGATATTGATGGCCACCCACCTACTCCTCTAGCTCATAACACATTTCTATATTTTGGAAGTTTTTTCTACAGTATTTATGTCCTAAACCTTGAGAATTATTTTGAGTTTCTAAATGGAATTTTTGGGAGAAACAAGTACTTGAGATTAATATAATTTCAAGTGTAGTTAGAAAATGTACTTCTCAAATATCTTTCCAAAAATATATCATAAGCACCCAATAGATATCTATTCCAAAGTTATGACCTTGGGAATTTAACATTCCAACTTACCCCATTGGGCCCACAAGCCTTTGGCGCTACATTTCCTAGGGTTATTTTTTTCGCTTTTTATGGTTTATGATTGTTTATTTATGATACAAATTCCTATCAGTGTCATTGTAGGACATTTTGGCGAAGGTGTGTAGCCATCACATCTCTTATTAGAGATAAGCTACCGCCATTTGAGCTAGTTTGTTTTCATTCTCCATGAAATATACAATTTCAACATTGTCCATTTATTAACATAAGTTAAGTTTCAATATATCTCTATGTTTTGGTTATAGATCTATATATCATTTCATTCGCTTGATAAACTCATATCAATGTGGATATTCATGTGTTTGGTGCAAACAATTTTTTTTTTTTCCATATGGGACTATGGACTAGAGTATGGTTGGCAAGGTCCTAGCAGCTACATCCTTTGTAAGATTGAAGTGTACTCAGTGGACCACCTTATAGTTTCATACCCTTTTGTAGTCTTGGTTTGGAAATAGTTGCTTCAATCTTTGAATTGTCTAGAAACATGGAATAAAGTATCAAAGCAGTTTCAAAGGGCTCACATAATGAACCAATTTTTCAAATCCTTAAAGGTTATCCCTTGCTATGTCATTTGGGGCATTTGGTTGAATATCAATGAAGTTGTATTGGAAGACAAGGGAGGTTTCCCCTCATTAATAACTCATAGACTCTGAGCTACCTTTCAAGAAAGGAAGAAGGCCTATAAAAAGTTTAAAAAGCCTCTTAGAGCCCCTTCTTCAAATTTCCAACAACTTGGGGTTATTTTAATAGAAATTTCTAGGGGGTGCTAGGTAGTTGTGGAATTAAAATTGTTTTATAACTTACTTCTGATCACCTTTTCCATTTAAAATTTAGACATAAGCTTGGTACCAATAACTTGGTAGAATTAATATCTTTTTGGGTTCTTTTAATTTTTGCACAAAACAAGGGTATAAGAAATATGCATGTGTTTAGTGATTCTAAACTAGAATTGGATTGATACAAAGGGAGAGCATAATGGACCATCTTAGCTTTGTTATCTCAGTACCACATAATACGAGAGTTATATGAAACATATGACTTTTTTACCATATATCATGTTTATTGAGAATTAAATCATAAGATTGATGCACTTTCCAGGAGGACAATAGCTTTACATAAGAGTCTATTAGTTTACAATAATTTTGAGGTGAGGAGGCTTTCGTAGAAGTGCAATACCCTCTCTTCTAAATCATTGGTTAGCCTATTTAGTTTGATGTGAAGGATAACCCCAAAGTGAACTTGGTCCTTATTTTTATAGAAAATAGTTGTCCTTCTAATGAGTTCCTTGATGTGTTGGTAGCTCTTTTGATTAGCACAAAGTATCTACTCAATAATAGATATAGTTTGTTTTTATTGGTTAAAAAGTTTTTAAGCCTATTTATAACCTACAATACTCATTATGGAACTATCAAGTTTATTTTATGTGTATTCTATTTTTTTAATAAAACAAGAAATATACTTTTCTTTTCTCATAAATAAAGTAAAGCAAATGCTACATAGTAGCTAGTACCTCCACTTAGTTTAAATATAACTAAATTAAAGTGAAAACTCAATGAAGATTTGTTGATGGATAAATATGGAATGGTACTACCCTTTTTGTAAGGTTTTAAAATTTCAATGAATCATATTTTCCCATAGGAACAAACATCTTTACTAGTGATGTTGAACCATGAGAAGACATTTTCTATATGAAGTGGAAAATTGGAAAAAATAATTTTGTAAATGATTTGTTTTCTTAATTCAGTTTTAGTTTTGATTTATTAATTTTGATTATATATATATATATATATAATTCCAATTGAAACTATATCACATTCCAAAAATCATGCCATGATTATTGTAACTAAGGAATTATTGCAATTTTTTTTTATTATATTATGAAACAAGGCTACAAGTAGCGACTAACTGCCCCTTAATGTAAATATAGAAATTTTACAATTTGAGTTTGAGTATGTTTATGAGTAATTGTTTTCAGTGCATTGTTAATTCACTTAGTAAGAACATATGGATAACACTTTAAAATTGGAATCTATCACGTTTAAAATGCTTAATCATAGATTAACTATATAATTATAATAAAAGGTGAAATTTATCACGTGAATAAGAATTAAATTATTATTATTATTATTATTATTATTTAAATATAAGAAAAAATAATAATTTTGTATACTTCATCGTTTAAAAAAGGTATGGACTTTATTGAATATGAAAAAAAAGAAAGTTATAAAACAGAATTTAAACCAAATTATGGGCACCTATTTTTTTTCTGGAATTTCGAGACAATTATCAATATAAAAATGAAAGTAAATTTAAATGTTGACCATTACCCTATGAATGGGATATTTGTTGGTTCATTTGTTTTCAGCGTTAGTTGAGATATCAACCACTTAACCAAAGTTTTCTCATGGCAAATTTTCAATAATTATTCGCATGGCATTAACCCGAGCTTTGATCTCTATCTCACGCGATAAAGAAGTTACAACATTATTAAGGAATTTACCTGAGCTTTGATCTTTATCTCACGCGATTAAGAAGTTATGTGTACAACATTATTAAGGAATTTAGAAAAATGTGTGGGAATATCCTTTACTACGCAAAGTATTAATTAACTTAACTAAACAGGGTGACGTATGGCCTCAGCCTCCGTAGCCCTACGTCACCCTCCCAAAATAATTCAAAGCCAATGTTAGACTATGGAAAACACAAAAAAAATTGAAATTTCGCCTAAGTCACCTTCCCAACATAATTCAAAGCCAATGTTAAACTATGGAAAACGCTTGGTAGCCCTAATAATTTAAAGTCAATGTTAAACTATGGAAAACGCTGAGTAGCCGTAATAATTCAAAGGCAATGTTAAACTATGGAAAACACTCATTAGCCCTAATAATTCAAAGCCAATGTTAAACTATGGAAAACATTCAGTAGGCTTAGTGCTGGCCGCGGGCCTACGTCACCCTCTCAAAATAATTTAAAACCAATGTTAAATGATGGAAAAGGCTATTTTTTTTTTAAATTTAGCCTACGTCACCTTCTCAAAATAATTCAAAGCCAAGGTTAAACTATGGAAAAGGCTAAATTATTTTTGAAATTTGACGTGTGCAAATTAATAAGTAAAACCAATATACCATTTCCTAGATTCGGTGGAAAGGTTTCTAAAGAGTTAAATGGGATGTCAGAAGTTATAATTGTGATCAGAAATCCGCGCTGGTCTTCCTAATATTAGTCCGTGAACCTTACCTTATATCCCTTGCACCATACCGAACTTAGAATACTTATTAATTCTCATGGCCTGACAGTCCTATTTACCTTATGCATTGTACTTTTTAGCATATTTTACAAAGCATTTTTTAATAACATGTTGAAAGTATAGACCAATAAGAACTCAGAAAATTAAATTTAAATAATTTAAATAAATAAACAATAAAAAATTTCAATGTTTAACTATAGAAAATTATCATAATTTTTTGCAAATAACCAAATTAATGTCAACATAAAAAAAACCAATACATAATACCGATTGGAGGCAGGTACAATAATAACTCTATCATCGTTACATATAAATAAAACTATTACTATACACATGTAATCGTCACAAAATAAAAAAAATCAACCCATTAAAATTAAGATAAATAAATTAAAATATCAACAACAAAAAAATCAAATTGTAATGTTAAATCATACCTAACCTACTGGGTTTTTTTTAGTTAACCAGAAAATTCAATACGTTATACGTTATAAGAAAATAAAAATATTTACACAAACGAAATTAAAATCTTTCGAAGTGGACATAAAATCTTAGATATCGGATTTCAGAGCGTTAGACTTCACATTCACAAAAAAATCGATAGGTGTCACGCTGATTATGGCTTTTGCTCAGTCCGGTCTTTGTGAATGTTCCTTCACTATGTTAACTTTATATAAAGTTGGAAATATAATTGTTTAACTTTATATAAAGTAGGGAATATAATTTTAAAAGAAAATTAAGTGGGGAATATAATAAAAGTTTGCATTCTCTATTGGACAATTAAATTGAATATGAAATCTATTCTCAAAGTCTTTGATAAGTCCAAGCCAACTACTGAGTGTCCTAAAATTTCTCGCTTCGAGGTTAATAAAGTCTAAGTGAAATAGAATATATTACATGGTTTCATACTTTTTTAAAATAAAGTGAACAGCAAAGCATGGGAGAGGACGTTAGTCATGATAAACTTATTATATTTCTTAAGGAGTGTTACTTGTGCTTGATTGAAAGAAGTAAACTCATGCTTTAGCATCCTTTCTTGAAAATGGCATGATGCTTTAGTACTTTTTGATATTTTTTTCTAAAGTTTTATACGCACCCACGTGCCTGTGGTCATCTAGGCCATTCATTATCCCAAGTATAATCTTATTGATCAATATGTCATGATTTTTCTATTTATTAAATTTTCTGTTCATTTGAGTTTTGAGGATAAACCATATTAGTTAGTTCGAAACGTCAATCAAATCTTAATGATTCATTTATTAAATTTTCTGTTCATTTGAGTTTTGAGGATAAACCATATTAGTTAGTTCGAAACGTCAATCAAATCTTAATGATGTGATTAATTTGAAAGATATATTTGTCTAAATTATGGATCACAAAAATCTTAAATCTAACATTATTGAGAATTCATAATATTATTTATTTGCTTCTCTATTCAAAATAAATTTCTATATTGATACATACCATGTGTCAATGATGCATTTAACTAATACTATATTCCATTTACTATGAAGCTCTGAAATGTCTTGTACAAAGTGATGCTCATCGTCTTTTGGTTTTATAATTTGCCCGGATGCTATTAGAATGTTACCATAGAATAAGAAAATGCACATTAAAGTTTCCATCATGAGTGAAAACACATTCATAAATTCTAAAATAAATTATTAATTCTTGGTAAAGCATAAAAATCGGTTAACTAACTTATAGATCTTTGCATAGTTCTGTGAAGGAAGAAAAGATTATGGTTAAGTTTCAGCATCATAACCTAGTGAAACTAGGTCATTCTTTGATTCCAAAACGAAGACTTTATTTGGTCATTCTTTGATTCCAAAGCAAAGACTCTAATGCTCTAGTTTACGCCCAATGGAAGATTTGAAAACCATCTTCGTCACTTTGACCAAGTTTGTTAACGTACTTGCAAAGAAAAGTATAAAATTGTTACTAGCATAGCTCAAGTATTTCCTACTTGCATAAAACATAATGGCAAGGTAGATTGTTCAGAGTGGTCTACCACCAATGTTCTCATTAATAAAGACATGGAATACCATGTTCATGATATTGTAATTGCAAGGCTATTAATTCACAAATAACTAGAGTAGCTACACCATCCATTTTTTTGGATGGTGCTAATGGCCACATCTCTCCATATTAGTCTTTAATTGATAATTATAAATGATTATATGGTTTTCCAATTGCTTCTAAACAACTTGCCCTAGTATTTATTTCTTTGATTATTAGTGAATGTAGGTACACTTTTTCATAATTGGAGAAATAATATGTGCAAAATTAGATGTGTAGAACCATGGCATGACTCTTTTGGAAATTGTGATCAAAATATTTCCCATATGCCAATTTCCAAAGGTATTTAATTCACTCGCAAATTGGGTGAGATGAAGTTTTAAAAAGTAGACCTCTCTATTGAATATAGTGGAATTTATTAATCCTTGACTTTTATATACCATCCATGTAGGTGAGGTTTCCTTTTTTGCATATCAATATTCTATAGCTAAAAATATTATAGCAATGATGAGAGTAAGAGTTATGTTCTTCCATAACAAGCCAAAAGGGAAAAAGAAGAGGTGTCATATACCTATAGTCATGCCCATTTTTTTTCATTTTTGGAACCTTAGGTTGTGTGGTACTACTATGCCTTAGCCATGGGGCCATCACTAATATATGCATATTACACCAAAACTCTATGTCATATACCTATAGATTGCATACATTTTTCTTTGCAAACTTGAATTTCTCCCAAGTTTATTTTGGCACTTGGGGTCATGTAGCACCACCCTGCCTTCACTTTAGGGGCTCGACCATCCAATGCCTACTAGAAGTAGACTATGCCTCTGCATTTTAGATCTACTCATAACTTCATCTTAAGCTACGCTCTACCAAATACAACTAATTTTCAACCAAATTCATTCAAAAATAGGTACCTGGCCATTTGTGGCATTTAAAACTTTTCAAAACGATTGTAACCCTTGCCAAAAATTCAATTCCTAACCAACACAAACAAAGTAACGAATATTAACATCTAACATTTGGAAGTTCAATGCACATGTATAGTTGGCATCGAAGGTGGATTTCTTAGACTTATTATATGAGTAATGTTACAAATATATAACAAGGGAGTTGTAGCCTCCTACCTACAAATTTATTATAGATGTATAATGAGTTTAAGGCAATATTACCTTTTTCCCACTACTTAATAGACTTACATATCCAACCCTTGAAGAAACCATAGAGCTACCTCCTACAATCCCTATCTTCTTCTTCCTCTCACTAAGTGTTATTAACCCTATTGTGATAAACATAAACTTAACAAAAACCATAAATCTCCTTTACACACTTGGAAAACAAAAATGAATGATTGATTGATGCCTTAATAGATTTGATATTTCTAATATTTATAAAATCATTCTTATGCTTGCAATCCCATTCATGCCTATGTGAATCCATGTTCCCACATTTCCAACTTCCACTAGGTCTTACGGAGCCTCTATCCCCTTCATGACGTGTTTGTGGACCACCCAACATCTAATGTTGTTATGTCCAATGTTAAATGCACCCCATGGGTGCACCAAAGGAATCCAAGTTTGCAAGGAAAGAGTGTGCCCAAGAAGTGCATCCAATGGATGCATATTGTTGTAGCTGCTACAACAACCCCAATTTTTTGACACTCTCAAAATTTAGAGCCCCCCGGACTTGAAATTTTCTTATACATCTCTCCCAATGATCTCCTAAGACTTTACCCCTCTTTGACTTGAATCTAATTGCTTCACATCTTTGCAAGTTAGTTATAAGGCTTGAAACATCATGTGCCTATTGTCACTAATCGCAAGTCACAATCACAACTTCTAGTGAGACTCCACCCATCTAGCTATAGTTGTGACTTGGGACTTGCGACAAGGGCTAGATCAATAACACCAAGTTGCAAATTTCAACTTCAGTCCCTAGTGACTTAGTGACTATCCTTTAGAATTTTTACTTGCAACTCGTCCTTCCCCTCATCGCACTCTCGAAATGCAACCTAGATATATCGCATGTGAATTAATCTTGTTACAATTCTTCATTGTGACTTCTAGCACACATGTTCTTTGGTTATATAATGAAAATGCCTCCTTTATCATTTCATTATGCATGTCAACCTTGGACAATGGAGCCATTCCTCCTAGTAAAGACTGCAATTGCGACTAAGTTAGTAAGTAATGCATCTCTTACTAGTTATTTCATTTTGTCTCATCCTCAGGGAACCCAAATGATTCAGATACCCTCCACCCTCAAATATTTAGAGACTTATTTTTTGTTTCCCATATTCCTCCCCACACTCAGCTGGGATATAAATCTTCTCAAATATCTCCCTTAATCATTCAAACCGTGCTCTTGTATAAGCCTCTCTAATATCTACTTGTCTCTCAAATATTATACCTTTTTTTTCCAAGCCGTCACTCGTCGCCTCTTTTGTGATATATTATCCATAAAAAATCAAGTGTTTACATCTTGAATTTGAGCATCAAATTGTCATCTAAGAATAATATTCGTATTCCAATTGTGAAACAAAGCCTCATAGGATATTTGATTTTCACACCATACATTCTAAGAGCATGTTAACAACTTGAAATCATGTTGTCCATTTAGATCATTGTCACGTAATTACAAAGAATGATGCTAGTATTCACGTCATAAAATTCTAATCCATGATTATGTGGTTGGCTACAGTAGAGAAGGTGCCCTCATCCTAAGTCACAAATCACAATTTTAATGGGTAATGGAAGCCCTTACGATATAGAAGTGTGATTTGTGACTAGTACGAGGGTAATCACATGTTGAAGTCGCAAGTCAAATTTACATATCTCATTGATGCTAGTCTCTATATATGACTAGGCTAGAATTTGGATATGCAATTAGGGTAGAATTTGGATGGACTAGACTACCCCATAGCCTTTGCTAATGTGATTTTTGACTAAACCTACCATATCAAATTGTGACTTGAAGCACTATGTTTCTGCTTTTTCAATTTTTAATTTCACTAAAGTAAGTAATTAGCATAGGAATAATCTAAAATTTTGTTTATCTAATGAAAATTTTTGAGATGTCATTTACGGTCGATTTGGATTGTATCAACATGTCCTCCTCTTTTAGTGAAATATCTCCACCCATTATAAGAGGATATAGCAAAAGTTTTGGGAGGAAAGAAATAAGTATAGAAAGAGTTGGGAACAGACCTCCTAAACTTCTGTAATATCCCAAAATAGGGAAATTCTACACTATTGGGAATATCTTAAGATATTCCAAATGTGGAGATCCAACAATACATAAACATAAACTAGAAATACCAGTGAATAAAATCATACCAAGATTTATGGAAACCATAAAGCCATTTTATTATATCAGCAGCAAATAAGTTCAATACACATCAAATGATAAAGGCAAACAAGCCTCTCACGAACACATATGCCAAAAGTGAAATGTTGCTACATAGTAGAATGTCTATGGATCAAAACTGTGCAGTCATAAATAGAGTACTGCTACAGGAAATAAAAAACAACATAGATCTACATACATATGGTTGATACAATGATGGGAGAGAAGATCTAAGCTCCCAAATACTATTTCAAGTCAATCCTGGAAGGATTGGCTGAAATATGCAAAACTGCAGAAATGTTGGAGTTGCAGGGTAGCAGCTCCAACTCAAGAACTGGAACTGGATGGAAGTGACTGAAGATGTTGCATCAGATAAATAAACCTCCTCCAATGATCTCTCAAGTGAAAGGCTGATCCTATCACTGAAGATCTCACCCTCCAATAATCCTGTAAGCCCTCACTGCAATTGCACACTGAAAATAACGTAGTCTAGAGAAGGGACTATGTTGTAGGTGAAAGGGAATGTGTTGGCCAAGTGCCAAAATCTGCAATAAGCTCCAGAATCTTCCTCACTAGTGTTCCAAAGGAAAGGAAGCTTTCTCCTTTGAAAAACAAGCCCCGGAAGTGGTGTTTTCAACCCTCCACTGCAACACCCTGCAACACAACCCAGATCTCAACAGAAACTGTGATGTAGCTGAAGGAGGAAGCTTGGCCTCAAACCTGGATGTGGAGAAATGAAGTGCAAGCTCCTTCAAGAGGCCTCTCTTGAAAGGAGAAGGAATTCCTAAACAGGAAATCCTTGTGCTAAGCAGCACTGCAACTCTGCTAAACAGTAAGAGAATGCACCAAGTCTAAACAGATCAAGAAATCAATAATACATATCATGAATAACAATGGCTGCCTTGCCCTCCTTTTAAACTAGTGAAAGCTCTCTCTCAATCGGTCCCACTCATTAGGGTTTCCTCCACCAAATAACCCTCTTCCCATTCATACTGCGTGTCTATCAAAGTGTTCTCCACCCCCTATCCCAGCGTTGTTGACTTGGTCAAACTTGACCTTGTCTCCATGCAAATGTCCTCTTTCACACATAAGGGTGTGAAATCCAGCTCTTATGACTATCCCCTTTCACATTTGAGGGATTTTATTCATGTTTTTAATATGCATGGACTTCCTTACCCATTTATTTAGCTGTTAGGTGATAAAAAAAAAAATTTAATATTCCATTTAGCTGTGTGCTAAAGTGGGAATATTACAGTCCTCCCCTCCCAAATGTTTCTTGTCCTCAAGAAACTGCAAAGATAAAAATGAGGGGCCTTCTTGAGGCATGAGGTCTGATATGAATTGGGATCTACCATCCCCATATGAAGCTCCCATCCCCAAGCAATCATCCATACAAAATGAGTTACCTCCCAACATGGCAACTTCTGAAAATCCTCTTCCACCTTTGGCTCCTGCAATGTAGGTGGGCTAAAAATCTGATCTTGGTAGACAAAATAGCCTACCCCACGTTATCCTCCTCACCACTTAGGATAAGTGCAGATTATATGCTAATATTGGGCTACAATAATATCGCCCTCAAGTGGCAAGATGAATATTAGACCTCCACGGATCTCTTCTCCAACTTTATGAAGCATGCTGGACCAAATCACCTCATATGTGATGAGTTGGAAGTCACCATCATATGGAATCCAATCAAATCCATGGCTCACCTCATAAAAGAACAAAAGATTGGCTATTTTGGCCATACTACCTCTCATGCTCCCATTAGAACATGCAATGAAAACAATGTGGGAAATTTCTCCCCCAAGGGACACATCCAACCAATGTGACATTCCCCTAATCGTGCTCCCAATAAAAATAAGAACAACAACAACAAAAGGAACCATAATGAGAACCATACTTGCTGCCACATGTAGCAAGGGAGAAGGAAAATGGTCCCTCAAATGTAACCAACGCAGTTTGACCCTCAACTGCAAAAGAGTGTGATAAAAAGTTTGGTTTCTCAGCCACTTTTTTGTTGTCCCACTCTCCGCGTATGTTTGGATAAAGTGAATTATGTATGGTTCAAAGTGAGCATGTTCTCCAAAATACATATCCTCCCCAAGTCCTCCTAGGGAGTGGTCACCAATACTTCTCATGGCCTCAAGTAGACCATGAGGTCTACAAAAAATAATGCTCCTCCTTGGAGCAGCATCTTTCACATGTATGGTTAAGGGATGCATATATACAATAAACAAATCATTATGCAAACAAAAAATACCCTTACCATATGTCTTGCTTATGCAAATGGAGTGGCTCATAGATGAGTCCCCTCTCATCCTCGAAGATGAAATAGGTGGTTGTGATAACTCTTCCAAAGAGTTATGTATCTCCTCCATCTTCACATGATCCATTCATCTCCTCATATGTTGATCATCAAATATCATGCAAGCAAAATGATCCTTGGAATACTCCACCAACAGCTGGGAGCTCCAACATGGATCTATCCTCCATAGTGACCGCGCCGATGACCTCTCATGAAGAACATCTGTCATATGGTTACCCTCTCCTTTGACATCTCCCATGTCAAAGATACAAGTTGGAAGGTTGTTATCCTTCCCCTACTGCTTCTGCCATAGCGCAGAATCTGAAATGAGAGTGGGTAAAGATGATGTTGAGATAATGCCTCTCTCCTCTTTGAGTCTACCCAAGACTCTCAGTGTTGTACAATGACCTCCCAAGGTCTCCACTACTCTGAAATCATTGAATGGTGCCTCAAAATTTAAAGCACCTCTCATCATCTACTGATCTGGTGGTCTCCTTGGTAAAATGTCTCCATTCAATGGGACATCATCATCAAGAGTAGATTGCATACATGAATGGACATACTTTTCCTTACTCTCACAGCGCAATCCAGTCTTCCTCTTAGGTGAATCAACCTCATGAAATAGACAGGGGTGTGTGCTCTTCATCACATGATGCTGATCATCCTCCCTATCTCCTCCTTGTATCTCCATAGGTTCACACCCTATCCTTAATGGCACATGTAAATCATGAGTTGTGCCTTGATCTCCACATGTGAGATCCTAGGGAATTCCTTACAATGATACAAGAATCCCTCTAGTTGGAGCAATAGCTCCTCCTTCCTCTACATGAGATACTAGATCAACTTTATAAATGGTAGCATTGTTTCCCTCAGCCTCCTCGACATGAATGGGAAACCTCCCAATGATTGGATCCTCTTTTGAAAAAGGTATCTCCATGCCTTCTTGTGCCAACATATGAGATAAAGGTCTTGCCTCTAGCAAATTATGATGCAAGTTATCAGCCTCTTCCATTATTTTCTGAAGTGGTTTTGGTTTTATGGTTTCCTCCATCCCATGCGAGGTCTTTTTTGTTTGGATTTGTTTTTCTTCACCACATGTGTCTCAGAATTTTTCTTATCAAACTTTCCCACCAATTCTTTAATGAACCTTGCATAGGAAGAAGTATTTGCATTACTTAAAGAAAAATATTCAAATATCCACCATGCATAGGCCTTACCTCCAAAATGCAGTGCCACTACTCTGATGGCTTCATCTTCAGAAATCTGATGCTACTGCAAAAAGGTATCTAGCTTTTCCACCCAAGCCCTGGCTGAACATGTAAGGGAACCATCAAAGATAGATAGAATAAATCTATCCACATTATGTTTCTTTCTCCTCCTCACCTTGATCTGGAAAAATTCTGGGAAATTGATATGATATCTAAACTTCTAAGTTTGAGATTCATATTCATGCAAGAAATGACTAATAGTTCCCCTGTTAGGCATTCCTTCTTCCTCCCTCTCTCTCATGGAAAAACTGGGCATGTGACTGCACTATGCATCATAGGGTGTGGCTGCATGCTCACACTACCCATAATAAAATCTAGATTTTGTCTCAGTTTCAAACCCTCTTGGAGATTCTTTACACATCTCCCTCCTTATCTTCTTGAAATCTTCATGAATGCTCTGTACAGATCTTGGAAGAAGCTTTGTAAGCCTATCTTCCTTTCTTTCTCCACATAATGGAGTCTTCATCTTTATCTTTTCTTGATAGCATCATGGCTGAGATCCACAAGCTGAGCCAAGGTTATTCTTTGATACCACTGTAATATCCCAAAATAGGGAAATTCTACGCTATTGGGAATATCTTAAGATATTCCAAATGTGGAGATCCAGCAATACATAAACATAAACTAGAAATAGCAGTGAATAAAATCATACCAAGATGTATGGAAACCATAAAGCCATTTTATTATATCAGCAGAAAATAAGTTCAATACACATCAAATGATCAAGGCAAACAAGCCTCTCATGAAAACATATGTCAAAAGTGAAATGTTGCTACGTAGCAGAATGTTTATGGATCAAAATTGCGCAGTCATAGATAGAGTACTACTACAGGAAATACCAAACAACATATATCTGCATACATATGTCTGATACAATGATGGGAGAGAAGATCTAAGCTCCCAAATACTATTTCAAGTCAATCCTGGAAGGATTGGCTGAAATATGCAAAACTGCAGAAATGCCGAAGTTGCAGGGTATCAGCTGCAACTCAAGAACTGGAACTGGATGGAGATGACTGAAGATGCTACATTAGATAAATAAACCTCCTCCAATGATCTCTCAATTGAAAGGATGATCCTATCACTGAATATCTCACCCTCCAATAATCCTGCAAGCCCTCACTGCAATTACACACTGAAAATAACGCAGTCTAGAGAAGGGACTTTGTTGTAGGTGAAAGGGAATGTGTTGGCCAAGTGCCAAAATCTGTAATAAGCTCTAGAATATTCCTCACTGGTGTTCCAAAGAAAATTAAGCTTTCTCCTTTGAAAAACAAGCCCCATAAGTGGTGTTGTCAACCCTCCACTGCAACACCCTGCAACACAACCCAGCTCTCAACAGAAACTGCGATGTAGTTGAAGGAGGAAGCTTGGCCTCAAGCCTGGATGTGGAGAAATGAAGTGCAAGCTCCTTCAAGAGGCCTCTCTTGAAAGGAGAAGGAATTCCTAAACAGGAAATCCTTGTGCTAAGCAGCATTGCAACTCTGCTAAACAACAGGAGAATGCACTGAGTCTAAACAGACCAATAAATCAATAATACATATCATGAATAACAATGGCTGCCTTGCCCTCCTTTTAAAATAGTCAAAGATATCTCTCCATGGGTCCCACTCATTAGGGTTTCCTCCACCAAATAACCCTCTTCCCATTCATACTGCGTTGTCTATCAAAGTGTTCTCCACCTCCTATCCCAGCGTTGTTGACTTGGTCAAACTTGACCTTGTCTCCATGCAAATGTCCTCTTTCACACTTAAGGGTGTGAAATCCAGCTCTTATGACTATCCCCTTTCACATTTGAGGGATTTTATTCATGTTTTTAATATGCATTGGCTTCCTTACCCATTTATTTAGTTGTTAGGTGATAAAAACAAAATTTTAATATTCCATTTAGTTGTGTGTTAAAGTGGGAATATTACAACTTCCCATATACACAGATACCTCATGCTACGTTGACAAGACACCATATTTGAACTAGGGTGATATATACTCGAAATTATCTATGAAAGACATCCCACATGATGAAGAGATTTGTATGTCCACATTAATGTCAAGAAGTGATAGCAACACAAATTTTTCACACACCTTGCAGTCTTCTCTCGCACAAAACCTTTAGAATATATTCTTCATCATAATGATGAGGAATAATTTACAATCAAAAGTGATCAGGGCGAACCGATGGCATCATTCTTAGAAATTGACATATCAAACTATTACAAGGTACCCAGACCTCATGGGACTTTCTATGATAGCCCCAATTTCTTGCACTCATGTATGCAATGCGAAAAATTTTATAAAATAAATATGGGTCGAGTTATAGGACACAATTTCCAAAGACTATGGAGGTTAATTTGTTGAGACTTTTAATTATGATGACATCCAAGGAGGATAGTGGGTATGCATTCTAAATGAGTTAGAACATGCCATTAATATTGTTAGCATTATGGTGTGCATGGCTCTAGCTACTTTTTTTCATTGGCTTCGTGATGGGAGCTAACATATGTTGGCATTGATGTCAACCTATGGAGTCTAGTTGATGTATTCATGCCCATATTGTATTATGGTTGTAGTTGGTTCTGTTGAAATTGAGATGGTTACGTTGCCATTGATGTCAACCTTGATGATGTAGCTTGTTAGTAGCATGGCTTTCACAGAGTTTTGTCTTGTGTTGGCATGTGTATTGATGCCAATTTTGGGATGCCTTACTATGTATTGATTGGGGACATTGGAGATTATACTATAGGTGGATGATGCAAATATACATGTGTTGGAGATGATGACTTGGGTGTCATTCATGTTGTTGAGTTGGCACACTATATGTGTTGGCATACTAGGTCTTCATCTAGGTATTCATGCTTATTCTCATGGAGATGACTTGTTGCAGTAGTTTGATGGCTAGATAATGGTATTGTATAGATTTTATGGAGTGTTGTAGAGGTGTTACAATTTCTGCAAGTGTGAGAGGAGAGCAGAGAACTTGTTCATAGCTTTTTCCAATCATTGTTTGTTGCCTATTAGGTCAAATTGATAATGGTACTTGGGATAATTATCGTTTCCAATTTCAGTGGTGTCAAAGGCTATGACATAGGTTTATAGACATGTACAAGAGCTGTAGAAAGTGACCAAACAAGTGGCAGAGGTTCAAAGTTGAAGACATTTTGTTTCTCCTTATGCTCTTGCTCAACCATACCCATGAAAGATTTTGTATGTGGTTGAAGGGATCCAAATGCAGGGATACAAACTCGTGTATGTGGTTGCAACCGATATCAAGTAGTGATGTGCATGAGGTTGAGCTTCTTCATGAAAAATTCTATATATTCCTTGTGGACATCAAATGTATTTTGTCTTACATGTTCATGGAAGCTTCGAAATTAATTGGTAAAGGTCGAAAATGGTTGATTAAGTCCTCCAATGGGTGTGAACACATTTAGTGCACAAGTAGTGATGATTATGGTTTGATTTCATCGTTTTGCGCTCTTGATCCTAGGATAAATGTGGAATTCACCCCTAAATTTTTATATTCTTCAATTTGGAGCTGAGTGATGGTTGGATGAGTGTTTATGTGAGTGAGAGAAGGTTGCATGGAGTAAGTATGATTTAGAACTCTTCTGAGCATAAATACATCAGGCATGAGTGTAAATGGTAAAGTAGTGAGTAGATTTGAAGTATCTTATAGATTTATAAATCATAGCATTAGTTTGCAGATCAGATTCATGGTTGTTGTAGAATTTTTTTTTGGAGAGAATATGGCATGGAGTTGGACATGTTTTGAGCAATGCATCTATTGTATTATCTAATTTATTTTTTTACAGAGTTGTTGGTGTATATGGTTGATTGCTTTGTTTTTGCAGATTTGATGAGTGTTTGATGATATGGATAAGTGTGTGATACATTTATGTTGTTGGATTATTGTATTGTTGTAGATTTTATGGTTGTATTATGGCCACTACTTTACTTGAGCGGAGAGAAAATGTTTGTGGTCTTTTTTATTTGATTTAATGATGGTGTCTTATTTCTGAGAGTATGATTGTGGATTTGAATCATAGTTGAGTAGAGTGTCTTGGATCCAGTGTGAAAATATATGAATTGAGTTCCACATAGTGTAGAGGAGTAATGGCTTCATGAGAGTGGAACAATGATTTAGAAGATTCAACGAAAGGAAAAATTTCTTCATCCAATCACAGTTGGATAGTCTAATCAAATTTGAGCAAGGATCATTGATTCTGGTGGCTTTAAACATATGGTATTCTATAGATACATGTGATATCAAATTATTTCGAGATGATAAGTAGAATCAAGTCTCCTAGCTAATGAGAGTCATGTGATTGTATATGAGGTTGAGTCTCCTAGTTGATGGGAGTCAGTAAATATATGTAAAATATCATTGCTTGACATGATAGAGATTCAGAGTAGCGTAACAACAACAAGGGTGGAGTTTTTCTCAGAGAATGGTTTTCCACCAGATATCTTGTGTCTCTTGTGTGGATGTTTTTTTATGTGTCATTTATTGTTTCTCTCATGGTTATCTTGTTTTAGTTACTTACATGGTTTGTGCTTATGTTATGGTTTATGTGATATGTTGTTGGTTATGTGTATGATTCAGTAAAATGGTTTTGATTGGTAAAAATTTTAAGAAGACCACACTACTGATTCAACCCTCCACTCCACCCCCTGCCTATGAGTAGTGCTCAATGTTTCTAATGATTGGTATCAAAGTAGGGATCTTGGTTGCAACTTGATCATTAGAGAGTAAATTTTAGGTTTGTTGTCAAGGTATGGAGCAAAAATGTTAAATCTCATTTTTTTCTTTCAGATCTAACATTTGGAGACTAGAATGTAAAGGATTTGGCATGGATCTAATCGCACCTGAAGTTTTGTAGCAAGACTAATAATATACAAGAATATTCATGATGATGATTTATAGAAGAAAGTAGTTTTGAAATGTGTTGATTAGGAGATCAATTCATATGCTCAAAAATGAAAGTGCTCTAAATAGGTCCGAACCTGAGCGACCAGAAAGGTCCGCCGTTGCAATTCTACCACCGTGAACGATTCGAAAAACCGATGTTGTATGAGGAATATATCATGTTCTGTTCATTTTCCCAAACAACAAAATTTTGGTGACAGGATGCTCAGTCAGATTGCAGGTACAGTCGATGGAATATTCCATTTTCTTCTGAGCCAATATAGTGGCGTCATGTGGCACAGTGTGGGTCATTGGATGATGAAGGTACGAATTTGCTGAACTATTGGATGTGTTTATAGGTGGGAAAATGATTGAGTGACACTTGGCAAGCCCATAGGCTGCCACGTGTCCTCACAAGGTTAGAGAAACATTTTGTGGATTCGATGGGGATCGAACCCGCGACCTCCTCTCTGCATGCAAAGACCTCTTACCATTCTTCCTGTGGGGTATTTCGTACCCCTATAGGTTGTTGGATGAATTTAAAGTTTAATTATGTTTGGGTCAAGTGATTGGGAGGCCAGCCCCGAAGGGCCAACCCCCCCTTTCAAGTGACCATCAGCCTGAAACCGTGACCCACACGATAACCATGATATTAAATCAAATAGCGGGATTGTTGCGAACCTGTTCACATGTGGAAAGTTAAAGTTAAATGTGACTGTTGACAAATTTCGGAACATCACACTCCAGGTTCCAACGGGTTGTCTAACTTCTGATGTGAATATTGATCACATGCATAGGAATTTTCATTACGACAGTTAGTTTTGTGGGTTATGGAACTGCGTTACTTGGGATTCCAACCTCAAATGGCATGAGTTCAAACCATTAGCGGAGGATTCGGCAAGGGTGGCATGTGACCACCCCGCCACTTACAATAAATGCTAACCTTATCCGCCCACCAGTTTTGGAGCACGCCCCAAAATTTAGTGTAAAATATTAATTTATTCATAGCTAAACCGCCGCCCAGAGCATTAAGTTGATCCTTTCTAGTTGCTCGTAATGTTCCTTTTTCGTAAACATTGTCAATCGACAAAGCAAATCTATTCCGGGGTAGATGACCAGAGGGGCATTTTCATCGGATTCGTCATACCTTTGAACAAACACAGCCTCCAGAGGCTACTTGGCCCACTAGCAGACTCTGTCTATAGAGTGTTGTCAAGGGACAATATCCCCAAGAGGTAACAACAACAAGATTGGGAATCTCTTAAGATAACCCCAACATTACAGCAACAGAAATAACAAATACATCAAATGGAAAATAGAAATGATTCATATACACATGGAATGCTGGAGAATCCAATGGCCATCATATTAGATCATAGCAGCATAAAATATACAAATTCTTGAGGAAATGATCACTCAAGCAAGGCACAACAAGCCTCAAGAAAATTGTACATGAAAATATGAGAAACACTACTATATATAACAAGCCCTAGGCCATGACTGCGTAGTTACATGAGAGACTACTGCATAAATAATGAAAATAAAATGATATAAAAATGTGGGCTCAAATAAATAAGGGGGAGAAAGATCTCAACCCCTGAAAATACATAACATCAATCCTTTAAGAGGATTGGCTGAAATCTATGCAAAAAGACTATAATACAAAAATGTCGGAGTTGCAGTAGCAGCTACAACTCAAGAGCTGGAAATGGATGGAGAAGGCTGAAATAGATGTTGTAGATGAAGAACCCTTCTCCAATGAAAATCTGAAGTGAAAGGATGATCCTTTCACCCAAGACTTCCCCTCCAAGTGACTGTCAATCCCTCACAACAAATCCTCTTTCTGAATAATGCTATCTACTGAAAGGACTGCACTGAAAATGATGGAATATGGTTGGCCTGATGCCAAAAATGGTGGGATATGATCAAGAACCACCTTTTCTGATCTCCCAAGGGATGGAACCTCCCTCCACTGGAAAACTAGCTCTGGATGGTGTGTGGAAACCTCCCCAGCAACACTGCACAATGTCTGCTACAGAAACTGCGCTGATGTAGATGACTGAAGTTATGGCCTAAATGCCTGAATATGGGGAATGGAGTGCAATCCTTCAAGATCTCCTGAAGAAGGAGAGGAATTCCTAAACAAGACTCCCTCGTGCCCGAAGGCACTGCAGCTCTGCTGAACAGCAAGAGGTAGCAACAAGTCTCCAAGACTCAAATGTAAAATGATCAAAGATAATGTCAATGGCTGCCTTGCTCCTCTTTTAAACAAGTGAGCCTTCCCTCCATGGGCCCTACTTCTAATTAGGGTTTCCTTCCTCTAGAAGCTTCCCACCTACGTTGTCCCATTTAGTGATTTCCAACTCATGCCAACGCAGTTTGACTTGGTCAACCTTGGCCAAGCCTTTATGCAAAAACCTCCTTTCACACATGGAGGTGTGAAATCCGGCTCCAAACATGATCCTTTTTCATACTTAGAGGATTTTTATTCTCTAATCATGCAAAGAATGGGTCCCCTACCCATTTTATTCATCTCCTATATAAAATTAACAAAAATTAATGTTCCATAAAAATTTGGAACATTACAGTCCTCCCCTCTCAAAATATTGCTTGCCCTCAAGAAATTGCAAGGATGAACTGAGTTTCTTTCTGACCTTCCTCCTGTAGCATCCTTATGTGATGATCTCCTTAAGAAAAGGATGCCATATTAGAAATCAAGCCTCCAAACTGTCCCTCCAACATATGCAATCTAGCCTTGGGGTGAACATTCCCAAAATAGCTATCATGTAGAAACAAATATCCATGAAGGAACAAAGAGTTGTCTAAGGGCCTCCTTGAGGCATAAGATATGATATATAATGGGACTTATCATCCCCATATTAATCTCTCATCCTTAAGCCATCAATCATGAGAAAAATAATAAGCTACCTCCCAACACGACAACTCATGGAAAATTTCCCTCCACCTTGAGCTCCAGAAATGAAGGTGGGCTGAAAATCTGATCATGGAAAGCACTATAACTTGCACTATCTCTTCCCCAATTATGACAATTGTGGAGTTTATGGTGATCCTAGGCTGCAAAAATATTTCCCCCAAGTGGCAAAATGAAGAGCAATCCTTCAAGGATTTCTCCTCCATCAATGAAGAATGAGCTGCTCCAAGACATTTCACCCATGATGAATAGGACATGGTCATCATAGGATACCCCCATGACATGTTTTCTGTAGGTTATACCATGTGCAGCAATATGCAAACAATGCCTCATAGGGTCACAATGCAACCTCATCCACTACAGTTGCAGAAAATAACATGGCAAGTATTGCACAACAACTACCACATCTACTACTAAATAGTAAATAGATGAGTGAATCCACAACATAAGGTCAAATACCTACCCATATACATACAATGGATGGATAACATTACCAAGCCCATGGCTCACCCCACAAGTAAGCAAATATGTGGCTATATCCATGCCTCCTCTCATGTTCCCCTTAGAACATGTACTACAGAAAATATGGGAGTTCTTCCTCGTCAATGACACATTCATCCCATGTGTCTCTCCTCTGATCATGTCCTCCATTGAGATAATAGCAACATCAGCCACGGAGACCATACTCAGCAATAAAATGAGGTAAGTACTGAAGGTTTCATGTTGTGCAAAGATGTACCAACAGTCTCCCAAGTGGTCACAGTGCAGTTTCCCATGCTTTGAGAAATGATATGGCAAGTTGTTTTTCAGCTCATGAATAACAATGTATGTTCTTACATTTGATAATGCATGGTAAGTGGCTGAATATGAATGCGAAACATAAATGGAAGGTAACACTTGCCCAAGGCCATATAAAAGATGGTTGTCTCCATCACATAGTTTGGCCCAATTTTGCTCATGGAGCAATAGGAAAAATCTGCCCCTTGGAGGGCCCATGCACTACAACAAAATGATAAGAGTATGTAAATCAGCAAAGGTACCCACAAAACTCTTACCATAGGCTGGAAGTGATATGATAGTTGGATCTATGCATGTGATCCTCCTCCCAAATGACAGCGCTGTGAGCTCATGCAAAAAGGCTCTTTCCCATGCCAAACTTTGTTCCTTGACATGCTCCTTGTCAAGAACAACTCTGGTGATGCTGTTGGAAATATGAAGCTTCTCCCAAGAGGGAAATGCCTCCCAATCAATCCCAGCTAAGGATTGATCCACTTTCACTATGAGAGTTCCCTCTTCTACTCCTGCAACACCATCAATCATATGAGAGCAAATCTGCTTGTGCTCTCTCCCATCAATCCCAAGCAACTCAAGTGCTTGCTGCCTTCTCATGCTCACATCATGTAACTCAAATGATGAAGGTAACATGTTTGATATATATATCATATCAGCTCCAAATATCCCTTCTCTTTGAAGCTCGATGATGTAAACATCCCGCCATCTCTTTTCCATTCTTTTGGTACTCCTCCCATGAAGGCTACCATCCTCCCAAACCAATTCTTGCTCCTTGCATTTCATGAGAGTTTGAAATGCAGCTCCTTGGAGACCTCTTAGGAAAGGCCTCTCACCCATGACTATGTTGGATCTATGAGGATACAAATGTGATGGAGGTGATGTCTCCTCTCCACCCATGTTCAATAGCATTTCTAATCCCTCCAATGGTGTAACAACTATCTCTTCCTCCGGTTCATAATTTGTTTCATGATTCTCCATGGAGGTGTCATGGTTCACTTCATCCTACAAAAGTTCACATTCCCACCTTAAAGGTTGAATTCAACTCATCAAAGGTGTGTGAGGATGAGGTTTCATCTTCTCCTTGAACCCTTTGCACAACGCAGTGCAATCAAGAGGCCCTAAAGTGGCCATGTGATTTGATCCTTGGACCTCTTCATATGAAATTCCACCATCCTTAAGATTATTTGCTGAAATAGAAAGTGGAACTTTACTCATACCTTGGTGGGTCTTGGGATGACCATTTGTGGCTACAATGGCTTTTTCTTCTAGTTCAATGGCTGCCTCATCCATATATGTAGAAGGATGCTCCTCCAAAGTTGTAGCAGTGTTGGTGCAATTCTCCTCCCATGGTGGAATGGATTTCTCTTCCTTTGTCCTCTCTCCATCAAAGGTTTGGATTAACCTTTGAGAAAAGTTTGCAAAAGGACTCACCCTTGAATGGACCAAGGGTTTGAACCACCAAACAGAGGTTTCATCCTCCATGTGCAGTGCTGCAATCTCCACTGCTTCTTTCTTTGCCACTGGATGCAGTAAGAAAAATGCCTCTATCTTTTCCACCCAAGCTCTAGCTGAAGTATCCCCATCAAATGTAGACAATAGGAACCTATTGCCTTTGATTTATTCTCTTGCATAGGGCCTTCTCTCCTCCATCTGCTGAATAGACTGTGGGAACGCTGTAGCTCCCCTGAATGCTGCAGAATGGGGTTTATATTCACCCAGGTAGTTGCTTAAGATCTGAAAATCCAAGCATCTCCCATGCTGGTCTTCAAGAGAATAGGAAGTGCATGGACCTTCCTCTTCTCCCCTTTTCTTCTCCTCCTCCTCAAGGAGGCTCTTCTTTATTCCAAAAATAGATGAGCTCAGGCTCATGTTCTACATTATTCTCCTCTGAAATCTAACTCACAGGCTATGCCAAGTTCGATGCTCTAATACCACTGTAATGTTCCTTTTTCAGAAACATTGTCAATTGACAAAGAAAATCTATTCCAGAGATGGATTGTAGGGGAATTTACTGGATTTGTCACCTTTGAACAAAGGAAGAGCTCCAGAGGCTACCTGGCCCACTAGCAGACTCTATCTATAGAGTGTTGTCAAGGGACAATATCCCCAAGACGGAACAACAACAAGATTGGTAATCTCTTAAGATAACCCCAACATTGCAGCTACAACAATAAAAAATACATCAAATGGAAAATAGCAGTGATTCATATACACATGGAATACTGGAGAATCCAATGGCCATCATATTAGATCACATCAACATAAAATATACAACTTCTTGAGGAAATGATCACTCAAGCAAGGCACAACAAGCCTCAAGAAAATTGTACATGCAAATATGAGAAACACTGCTATATATAACAAGCCCTAGGCCATGACTGCATAGTTACATGAGAGACTGCTGCATAAATAATGAAAATAAAATTATATAACAATGTGGGCTCAAATAAAGAAGGGGGAGCAAGATCTCAACCCCTGAAAATACATAACATCAATCCTTTAAGAGGATTGGCTGAAATCTATGCAAAAAGACTATAATACAAAAATGTCGTAGTTGTAGTAGCAGCTGCAAATCAAGAGCTGGAAATCGATGGAGAAGGCTGAAATAGCTGCTACAGATGAAGAAACCTTCTCCAATGAAAATCTGAAGTGAAAGGCTGATCCTTTCACCCAAGACTTCCCCTCCAAGTGACTTTCAATCCCTCACAGCAAAACCTCTCTCTGAATAATGTTGTCTACTGAAGGGACTACGCTGAAAATAATGGAATATGGTTGGCCTAATGCCAAAGATGGTGGGATATTCTCAAGAACCACCTTTTGTGATCTCCCAAGGGATGGAACCTCCCTCCACTGGAAAACTAGCTCCGGATGGTGTGTGGAAACCTCCCCAGCAACACTGCACAATGTCTGCTACAGAAAATGCGCTGATGTAGATTAATGAAGCTATGGCCTGAATGCCTAAATATGGGGAGTGAAATCCTTCAAGATCTCCTCAAGAAGGAGAGGAATTCCTAAACAAGACTCCCTCGTGCCTGAAGGCACTGCAGCTCTGCTGAACAACAAGAGGTACCAACAAGTCTCCAAGACTCAAATGTAAAATGATCAAAGATAATCTCAATGGCTGCCTTGCTCCTCTTTTAAACAAGTGAGACTTCCCTCCATGGGCCCTACTTTGAATTAGGGTTTCCTTCCTCTAGAAGCTTCCCTCCTACGTTGTCCCACTTAGTGCTTTCCAACTCATGCCAACGCAGTTTGACTTAGTCAACCTTGGCCAAGCCTTTATGCAAAAAATTCCTTTCACACATGGAGGTGTGAAATCCAACTCCAAACATGATAATCTTTCATACTTAGAGGATTTTTATTCTCTAATCATGCAAAGAATGGGTCCCCTACCCATTTTATTCATCTCCTATATAAAATTAACAAAAATTAATGTTCCATAAAAATTTGGAACATTACACTGTTATTGGGAAAAATGCATTGGGAGGTCAATTTTCGACCAATTTTGGTGAAACAAGTATCTACCTAGACTAATTTGAGCATTCTGGAGCCATTAATGTAGAGAATAAAGCCATTAGAGGCCTACAAACATATGTAATTTACAATTTTAAGCATAATGATAAAGAGGGACGTGTCATTGGGAGCTGGACCAACAGATGTAGCCCAGGAGGGGTGAAATACTTCATCATGCCTACTATGTAAAACTTATGTGTGAATGTTTTTCTCTATTATGCATTGTTTTTCAGTGTTTTTAAGGCTTATTTACATGCTTAAGTTCACTATTTCATCTAATTTTCATGTTTAAAACTCTCATACCTTAAGAAAACTTATGGATACAATTTGTACATGTTTATTAAACTGAAAGGACTCTTAGCATAGTAGATCTAATACACTCCTTTTAGATCAAGATGGTATCAAAGATAGAGTTTTATCTCTGGTGTTTTTTTGTGCAAGGATTTTTTAACTGTTTGCAAGGGTTTTCATGCTTACTAGGCTCAATATTAAGAGAGGAGAAGGCAAATTGGTGGAAGCAAGAGGTTCTCAAAGTGAGCCACAAAAAAGGAGGGTAATATTGCCACATTCTCCACCACCTAGTTCACCTCCAAGAGAAGTAGAAGCAACATTAAGCATGCCTCCAGGAGAAGAAGAAACCCATGAAGAGGTGGATCCCAAAGAGGAAGAAAGAGTTTTTCAGGAAAGCATTCCTTGACATGACTGAAATGGTGAGAGTCCTTTATCAAGAAAGGAATAAAATACTATAAGGAGAAGGATCCAAAATTCACAAGGAAAGTCGGGGATCATCAGGAGGTCACAATGATGAAGACAAATAAAAGAAGGGCAATGGAGTAAATGGAGGCAGTGGAAAGTCACCATCCTCACCCTCATCATCATCATCCTCTACTTCATCTTCAGTACACTAGTCACACAAGTCAAAGAACACTGGAAAAATTCCTTTTCTAAAACTTGATGTTAATTTTGAATTGCCAATGTTTAATGGTCAAGGAAATGCAGAAAATATTGATAATTGGATTAGGCAATTGGCGGTTTATTTGAGAATTCAGAGCCTTCATGATGATGACACCAAAATCCAAGTAGCTTCATTGGGTATGGAAGGTGTAGCTCTTGTTTGGTGGGAAGCCAAGACAAAGGAGGAGATAAAAAAACATGGTAAGATTATTATATCATGGACTGATTTCATTAATGCAATAAAACAACAATTTTATCCATTAGCTCACATGTAGAAATCCATAATGAACTGGAAAAAATTTAGACAATTGAAAGGACAAAATGTACAAGACTACACCCAAGAATTTAGGAGAAGAGCTCTCTTATTAGGGGTAGATTTGCAGAGTCAAGATACTTTGCTCAAGTACATAGGGGGCTTACATAGCTACCTTAGACATACTATCCTCATGTTTAATCCTACAAGCTTAGATGAGGTATGTGTTCAAGCTACACATTTAGAAGCTAGAGGGGAAAATACTTTTGAAGAGGGTAGAAACAAGCCTTTTAAGGGGAAAAACAAAGACAAGACCTCAAAAGGAAAGGCAAAAAGAATGCATCTGTCAAGAAAGAGGGAGAGAAAATGGTTTGTAAACATTATTCAAGAGAAGGCCATGAAGAGAAAAACTGTTGGAAACTACATCCTAAAAAGAGACCCAAATTTAACAATAACAAAGGGAAGCAGAAAAATACAACTACAACTGAACATGACTTAGGAGAAGATTCATGTGATGAAACTAAAATTATAGCCATGGGATTGAAGAAAATGAAGGGGAAAGAAACTGAAACAAAACCCAGTACTATTACTTCAAACTGTCACATAGAAGCTCCAAATGAAGAAGAGAGAATTGAACTATTTCATGTGAGGGTCATATCCAAACATACCAAGATTGATACACTGTTTGACAATGGTTCACAAGAGAATTTAATTTCTGAATACTTTGTCAAGAAACTTAATTTTGAGACCATTCTACATCCAAAACCATATCCACTTTGGTGGATTTTTAAGGATGCAAATTTACAGGTTTCAAAGAAGTGCATATTGCGCTTTGCAATAACTGCACATTTTGTTGACACAGTTGAATTAGATGTGGTTCCGCTTGATATTACAAGTGTTGTGTTAGGTAGTCCTTACTTGTACGAAAGGAAATCTATCTTCCATCACCATGAGAAAAAATACCATTTATTAAAATATGTCAAGGAGTACATTGTTAGAGCACATCGCAAGAAGACGAATATTGCAATGGTAAATGTTGGATAGGTAAAAAGGCCAGTGAATTCAAGTAAGAATTTTGTTCTTCTAATGATTAAGCCTAAAGCTGATGTTAATCATGAGTCATTTGAATATAGTGATCCTAAGTTGAAATCATATTTATATGATGTAGTTGATGCACATCATGAGATTTTTCAGGAGCCAACAGGTTTTCCTCCTAAAAGGGAGATTCAACATGAGATTCAGTTTCAACAAGATTGTCCTCTTCCAAACATCGGCATGTATCACATGTAGATAATGGAGAATGGTGAAATAAAGAGGCAAATCAAGGACTTGTTGGACAAGGGACTCATAAGGCCAGGCACTTTTCCATGTGGTTCACCTATATTTCTGATTCCAAAGAAATATGAGACTTGGCACATGTGTGTCGATTTCAGAGGTTTGAACAAGATAATGGTAAAAAATCGATACCCACTCCCAAGGATAGATGATTTGTTAGATCAGCTGAAAGAAGAAAATTATTTCACTAAATTTGATTTATGAAGTGGATATCATCAAGTATTAATTGCAGAAATTTACATATGGAAGACTGCATTCAAAACTAAACAAGGACTCTTTAAGTGGTTGGTTATGCCATTTGGTTTGTGTAATGCACTAGCGACTTTCATGGGTGTGATGGATAATGTTTTGCGTCCATTTCTTGATGAATTTGTGATTGTGTATTTAGATGACATACTCATTTTCAGAAAAACAAGAGAAAATCATGTCTTGCATGTAAAGAGGGTACTTGATGTTTTGAAGAAAGAGCAATTATTTCTTAAGATGTCTAAGTGCGAATTTAGAAAAACTTATTTGGTTTATATGGGACACATTGTAGGAGGAGGAAAATTGACAAGTGATCCTTCTAAAGTGGAAGCCATTTTGAATTGGACCACTCCCAAATTAGTAACAGAGGTAAGAAGTTTTTTAGGCGCAACTCAGTATTGGATAAAGTTTATTGCTAACTTTTCTGCCATAACATCTCCTATGCATGCAGTGACAAGTGAGAAGAAAGGCTTCCAATGGGGAGGAAAACAACAACAAGATTTTGAAGCTTTAAAAGACAAGATCAATTTAGCTCTGGTTCTTGCATTACCGGATTTGAGATAGCCATTCGAGATACAGACCGATGCTAGTGATTATGCCATGGGCACGGTACTTTTGCAGCATGGTAAGCCTATCACTTTTCATTCTGAAACATTCAATGGTGATGTAATAAATTATCCAACATATGAAAAAGAGCTATATGCATTGGTACAAAGTGTCAAGAAGTGGAAACACTACTTGATGGGTAAAGAGACGATTATTCATACCGATCACCAACCGCTACATTTCTTGCAGTCGCAAACAAAATTGCAGCAATCATGACATTTCAGGTGGATGGGATTTCTTCAACAATTTCACTTGGTTATAAGGTACAAGAAATGTACTTTAAATAGAGTTTTGATATGCTTTCAAGGCCTATTATAAGTGCTTCTACTTTACTTAAAAATGATTCTATTGTACATGAGAGTTACATAGAACAATATGCATCTAATGTTAATTTTAAAGATGTGTATGCTAGTTTGAGTAAAGGGAATCAAATTGAGGAAAATTATTATCACTTTCTTAAAAATTTTCTGTTTCATTTGGGTAAGTTTTGTATACCACAAGGAGAGAGACTTAGTGTCATGAGAGAGGTTCATTCATCTCTTATTTCTGGTCACTTTGGGGTAAGCAAAACAGTGGCGCATCTACAAAGGTATTGTTATTGGCCTCGCATGATAGATAGTGTGTCACGTTTTATGAGAGGATGTTCTATGTGTGCAACAAGAAAGCCTAGCAATAGGAAGCTTGGGTTGTACATGCCACTATCAGTACCATCAAGACCATGGGAGAGTGTCTCCATGGACTTTGTTGGAGGTCTAAATATGTCAAGAAAACAACATGATTATCTTTATGTAGTTGCGGATAGATTCAGTAAAATGTGTATACTTATTCCATGTAATAAAACCATTACTGTTGAACAAACTGCTGAACTTTATTTTCAACATGTATGGGTTCATTTTGGTTTTCCAACTTCTATTGTTAGTGACAGGGATTCCAGGTTTGTTGGGAATTTTTGGTCCAATATTTGGAAGATGATGGACACAAAGTTGAAAAGGAGTATTGCTTTTCATCCGCAAACAAATGGCCAAACCGAGGTGGTGAACAGGACCTTTGTGCATCTATTGAGAGGATACTGCATTACATTCAGCATGCTTACAACTGGGCCAAGCACTCTTCTACAAATACTTCACCTTTTGAAGCTTGCTTTGGGTATTTTCCGAAAACACCATTAGACTTCATCTATGAGAAGGATGTTGCAATTGACGGGCATAGTGATATTGACAAGGCTTGAAATTTTATTGAGGAAATTCAGATTATTCATCATCAAGTTCAAGAACAACTTGAGAAGAGTCAAAGAAAGTGAAAGTAGAGGCATGACAAACATAGATTTGATCACAAGTTTCAAGAAGGAGATGAAGTATGATTTCACATAAGCAAAGAAAGGATGCAAGGAGAAGGTAAAAATCTCAAGCCTATTCATTATGGTTCCTTCAAGATTATTAAAAAGGTTGGTAATAATGCATTTCAACTTGACTTGCATTCATATATGCAAATGTATTTCATTGTCAATGTGGAGAAATTACGTTTGTATGATCCTCCATTGATTTATGATCAAGGGAGTGACATTCACCTGCCATCAATAGAATATTTCTCACCAGAATGTCTGGATGAGCTCAAGGAGGATTCCATCCTTGCCAGGAGGACATGCACTTCTAAAAGGGTAAGTGTTCATTATCTTCAGATTGGGCTCAAGGGAAACAAACCAAGTAAGGCAAGATGAATGGATGTGGAAAAGGTGAGGGATTTGTTCCCTCATCTTCTGAACAAGTGATTAAAGTCTTTTGGGGTCCAAAATATTCCCAATGGGGAGGTGTGATCAGGATATCAAGTCATATGCTCAAAAATGAAAGTGCTCAAAACAGGTCCAAACTTGAGCGACTGTAAAGGTCTCGTCGTTGCGATTCTGGCATCGTGAACGGTTCAAAAAAACGATATCATATGAGAAAGATATCACATTTTGTTCGTTTTCCCAAAAAACAAAATTTTGGTGACTGGATGCCCAGTCAACTTGTAGGTACAGTCAGTGGAATATTCTAGAATATTCCATTTTCTTCTGAGCCAATATGGTGGCACCAGGTGGCACATTATGGGTCGTTGGATGATGAAGGTACAAATTTGCTGGACCGTTGGATGTGTTTATAGGTGGACAAATTATTGAGTGACACATGGCAAGCTCACGGGCCGCCATGTGTCCTCACAAGGTTAGAGAAAAAATTTGTGGAGGAAATGGGGGTCGAACCCACGAACTCCTCTTCACATGCAAAGACCTCTTACCATTCTGCATGTGGGGTGTTTCTTACCCCTATAGGCTATTGGATGAATTTATAGTTTAATTATGTTTGTGTCGAGTGCTTGGGAGGATAGCCCCCCTTTCAAGTGACCATCCACCCGGAACCACGGCCCACATGGTAACCATGATATTAAATCAAACAACGGGACTGCTGCGAACCTGTTCAAATGTGGAAAGTTAAAGTTAAATGCGACAATTGCAAAAGTTTGGAACATCACACTCTAGGTTCCAATGGGTTGTCTAACTTCCAGCGTGAATATTGATCACATGCCGAGGAATGTTTATTGCGACAGTTAGTGTTGCGGGTTATGGAACCGCATTACTCGAGGTTCCAACCTCAAACAATGAGAGTTCAAACCATTAGCAGAGGATTCAATGGGGGTAGCATGTGACCACCCTGCCACTAACAATAAATGCTAACCTTATCCGCCCGCCAGTTTTGGAGTGCGCCCCCAAATTTGGTGTTAAATATTAATTTATCTATAGTTAAACTACCAGTCTCCACATTTAGTGGAGCTTTTCTAGTTGTTATTGGGAAAAATGAATTGGGAGGTCAATTCTTGACCAATTTGGGTGAAATAAGAGTCTACCTAGACTAATTTGAGCATTTTGGAGCCATTGGTACAGAGAAAACAACCATTAGAGGCCCGAAAACATATTTAATGTACAATTTTGAGCATAATGACAAAGAGGGACATGTCATTGGGAGTTGAACCAATAGATGTAGCCCTGGAGGGGTGAACTGCTTCATCATGCCTACTGTGTAAAACTTATGTGTGAATGTTTTCCTCTGTTATGCTCTATTGTTCAGTGTTTTTAAGGCTTATTTACATGCTTAATTTCACAAATTCATCTAATTTTCATGGTTAAAACTCTCATACCTTAAGCAAACTTATGGAGAAAATTTGTACATGTTTATTAAACTAAAAGGACACTTAGCACAATAGATCTAATACACTCCTTTTAGATCATGTTTCAAAGAAATATGGGACAAGATGGAGTCCATATTTTGAAATTGTACCAAAAAAAATAAGGAGAATGGGAAGAAGATAAACAAGAAGAATAATAAGAAGAAGTGCCTTAAAAAATGAGAAGCTCAACCACAAGATTTTGATCCTTCTAGTGCAAATGATTTAGCTGATGATGTGTGGAGATCATAAAATCATAAACCCAAAGGTATAAATATTAATGATTTTCTTTTGAGCTACAATTTTTATGATTCATATTTTGATCATGTTGAAGTACATAGTGAAGATGAGAATGATATTAAAGTTATTATAATTGAGATTTATATACTAATAGCTACATGCAAGGATCAAGAAAATTTGTTGTATAAATGTGATGATAAGGAGTCCAAGCTCAAGGAAGGGATTTTTATATTAAATATTAAATTGGAAGGATCCTAAAATGTTGAGGAAGGTATGAGGAAGCAGTACTATGAAAAGGAAATAAAGTGTGAGATATTAGAAGTTGAAGTCAAGTCCTTGAGAAAGAAGCAGAATATGGATAAGAGCATTGTAGCCTTGGATGATTTTCTTGAGATCCAAAGATCGCCATTAGATAAATTTGGTCTTGGCTTTCAAAAGGGTTAGTCTAGTTTGCATGTAAGTAAAAACACCAAAGTAGAACCAAAAGAACTTGTAGCAAAAAATTCCAATAGCAAGGGTAGCAAAGAGAGAAACCAAAAATAGATAATTAAGCTGAAAAAAATACAACATAAAATAAAACCTCAAGGACCACATACATTTAGAATATCTTTTTCTCCAAGAGAAGGTCATGGCAGATCTATAAGATTTCAAAGGAATCAAAGTCCCTTCATTCCTTTTATGAGAAAGGTTGAGCATTACAACTTCCACAAGCTTGGACATGTTGTAACTAATTGAAAGAGAAAATATTATAGGCCTAATCAGTAGAACTTGCAACCATTTCAGTAGCCAAGGAGATTGGCCAAAAACTATAATCATGCTTTTTATGGTTGTTTCTATTCATGTAAATTATTTTACCATAAGGAATATGATTTCATATCTAAGCAATGGACGAGAAGCATATTGCATGCAAGGTATATATCTGGCATGAGAAGTAGGATATTTGATCCCCTTGCTTCATATCTTGGCCACATTGAGTGCTACATATGTCATAACTTTGGCCATATGAAAATAGACTATTGTTTTCCCCAGTATTCAAGGAAAAACCAATAAGAGCAGAAAAAGAAGAGTGGAGTTAGTAAAAACCCAATGAATGAAGAAAATAAGTAGCGAAACATTGTGTGGAGAAAGAAGGAGTAGCATCTATTCAAGTAGTGAAGAGAATCCCCTCTGACAGTCCATGATGACTTCTTACATATTTATAAGAGGATTGCAGAATTCATGAGAGGTGCATAACCTCAGGGGGGGAGCGTATGTTATAAGTGTGATAGTTTGATGTGAACAAGTTGTTGCAACGACATGTTATGAGTTCATTGAGCCTCTTGTACATTTCAGGTCCACAAGATCAGCCTACCTTCCATAGGTATATTGAGATAATGGGAGCTATGCATGGTATGGAGCTTCATGATTTGTTTTTTATTTTTCACTTATTTTTTCTCATGTGTTTGTAGCAGCTCTGTATGTCATTTGATGACTAGAAAAAGGTGTGTTTTCAACAACATATATGTTTTTGTTTTCACTACAAAGTTGTTTTAAAAGATGGTACAACCATGCATACAATGAGTTCATTGGTAAAGGATGCATAGAGATGACATGAGACATTGACCAGTCATTTGTAGATTTTTATATAAAATTTATTACATTCATGTATTTACCATTTTTTCATCATTTCACATTGGTATTGGGTCCAGTCATTAATATTTTGGGTCATTTTAATGTTAGGAATTTTATGGAGGAGTCTCATGAGGACATTTTCCATCCAATTTTATAGGCTAATGATGTTGTAACAATCATGTTATATTATGTTTTTAGTCATTTTTCCATAGGATATGATCATAGAAGCAATGTATTTATTGATATATCCATGTAAAATGCTCATGAAGCCATGTACTTTTATTTTATGTATCTTTGGGTCATTTAGTCATGAGTCACGAGGTCATGTTATGGTCATATATTAGTCATGTATGAGGTCTTATGTTGCTACTAAAAACATGTATATACAATTTTATATGTCATATAGTCATGGTCAGGTGGAGTCTTGGTCCATATGATGCTTCTTTCTTGTCAAGGAAGAAAAGTTTGTAGTGAAAGTGGTTTATTACAACATGGATTGATGTTGGAGAAGGGATGTGTTCAGGGGGGAGCATCTGCTTTCTCTTGTTTATTTCAACCATCCATTACTGGAATCATGGTCCACATGGAGGTGTTCATGGTGTGTATTATGCTATGTTATGACTGTTGGGATTCTTTCTCTCATGTTATGAGCAGAGATGTTAATGTTGCCTATTGATGATGTTGATGTGTGGATAGTGTTGGTTGGTGCCTCATGTGCATATTATTGCATATATTTTATGCTTCTCATAGTTTTTATTATGATTATGTTCATCTATGCTAGTTTAATTTCCTCATGTGCATATTTTTGTTGCTACTAGAGGTTGTTTAATTGGATATGCTATTGTGAACATTGGTTGGTGATATGTGCTCATTTTTGCACTAATATGAGAGGCATGGATACTTGTTGATGTGCATTAATTTTTAGAAATGGATGTATAGATAAATTTCTCTAGTGTTTGTGATACAGTTCTTGTTTCATCATTATATGGAGTTGAGCCTTTGAATTTTATGTCAAAGGGTGAGTGATAGAGGATATTGGTCTGGAGTTTGAGTGTGGGTTTGATCTAGATTTATGCAGGAACACAATAAAATATAGAAATAGACATAAACACAAAGATGCAGAAGAAATAATACTTGATTTCATTAATATCAAATAACTGAAATATGTTTACAAACAGAATGGAAATAAACTAGCTAGGGCGATGGTAGCTTATCTCTGAGGAGAGATGTGGTGGCTACATGCCTTTGAACTATGTACAATGATGCTATAGGGCCTATTTATTATTTAGAAATAATGGAAAACTCTAAACGTCCAAAAACCTAACCCTAGGAGATGAAGCACCAAAACTATCAGCCTCGTTTGGGTAAATTGGTGTTTCAACTTCCCGGGGACATAACTTTGGCATACGATCTCTGTTTGATGCACATCATACCTCATTAGAAATATATATCCGAGGAGTACAACTTTTAGTGTGAGAAACATTGATCCATGGACCCATGTTTCCCCCGAGTTTCCCAAAAAATTTTGTTTAGGGCCTCAAAACGGCTCCAAAAGTTCAAGACCCAAAAAACTGCTACAAATAGTAAGTTGTGCTGAAACTAAAAAATTGAAAGAATTGATGGTGGAATTTAAAATGGAATAGGTGGACGGCCACCAATATCCACCTGGATCATTAGGGCATCAAAACGGCTCCGGGAGTGCAGGACCCAAAAACCTGCTAAAAATAGTAAGTTGTGCTAAAAGTGAAAAGCTGCAAGAATTGATGGTGCGGGTGCAAATGGAATAGGTGGGTGGCCATCGATATCCACCTAGATCAGGGTTCTATCAATGCCAAAGGGGGATATTATTAGCATTATGGTGTGCATGGCTCTATATATTTGATGTTGGCATTGGCTTCATGATGGCAACTAGAATATGTTGGCATTGATGTCAATACTATGGAGTATAGGTGATGTATTGATGCCCATATTGTAGTATGGTTGCCATTGGTTGTGTTGACATTGAGATGATTATGTTGGCATTGATGAAAACCTTTGATCTCAACCTTGATGATGTATCTTGTTGGTAGCATGGTGTTCATAGAGGTTTGTCTTGTCTTGGCATGTGTTTGCATGTGCATTAATGTAAATTTTGTGATGCCTGATTATGTATTGATTGGAGAAATTGGAGATGTTAATACATGTGGATGATGAAAATGTACAGTTTTTGGAGATGAGGGCTCAAGTGTCATTCATGTTGTTGAGTTGGCACACTAGATGAGTTGGAATATTGGGTCTTCATCTAGGTCTTAATTTTTATGCTCATGGAGATGACTTGTTGTAGAAGTGTGATGGATTGGCGATGGTATTACATAGGTTCTAAAAAGTGTTGCAAAGGTGTTTCAGGTTGCACAGGTGTGAAAGGAGAGCATAGGGTTTTTTGGAATTTTTTTCCAACCCTTGTTTGTTGGAATTTCGGTAAAATTCGTAGTGACACTTGGGAGATTTTTTTTTCTATTTGTAGAGGTGTCAAAGGCTATGATAGAGGTTTGGAGACATGTACATGAGCTGGAGAAAGTGGCCAAGACATGTGGTAGAGATTCAAAGCTAAAGATATTTTTTTTCTCCTTATGCTCTACCCCAAACACACCCATGCAAATTTGTGCATGCAATTGAAAGGCTCCAAATGCATGGAGACATGCATGTGCATGTGGTTGCAATCAATATCAGGCAATGTTGTGCAAGCATTTAAGTTTCTTAATAAAAAATTCTTCGAATTCCTCACACACATCGTATGTATTTCATCTATGCGTATTCATGGAATCTTTGAAATTAATTCATAAAGGTTATAAATGGTTGATTAAATCCTCCAATGGGTGTAAACACCTTTAGTGCACAAGTAGTGATGATTATGGTTTTATTTTGTCAATTTTGTGCACCCTTGGCTCTGTCCAAAAGTGCTATTCGCCGCAAATTTTTTATATTCTTCACTTTGGAGCTAAGTGATGGTTGGATGAGTGTACATGTGAGTGAGAGAAGGTTACATAGAGTGAGTATGATTCAGAACTATTGTTGAGTAGAAATAATTTAGTACATGAGTGTGAATGGTAGAGTAGTGAGAAGATCCAAAGTATGTTGCAGATTTCTAAAGAAAAGATTTAGTTTGCAAATCTGATTCATTGTTGTTGTAGCATAATTTTTTGGAGAGAAGATGGCATGGAGTTGAGCATGTTTTAAGAAATGCATCTATTCTATTACCTAATAGTTGTTTTTGAAGAGTTGTTGGTCTATATGGTTGATTTTTTTGTTGCTGCAAATTTATTGAGAGTTTAATCTTATGGCTGAGTGTCTGATATGTTTATGTTGTTGGATGATTGTATTGTTGCATATTTTATGGTTTTATTGTGGCCACTATTTTTCTTGAGTGGATAAAATATGTTTGTGGTGTATTTTATTTGATTTATTGATGGTGTCTTTTTGTTGAGAGTATGATTGCAAATATGAATAAGAGTTGAGTAGGGTGTCTTGGATCTAGTTTGAAAATATATGAAATGAAGTCCGCATAGTGTAGAGGAGTAGTGACTTCATGAGAGTGGAGAAGTAGTTTCGAAGTCTCAACAAAAGGAACATTTTCTCCATCAAATTAGAGTTGGATAGTACGACCAGAGTAGGGCGAGGATTGTTGATCATGGTGGATTTCAGTAGATTCTATTTCATAGATCAGTGTGAGAACATGGTATTCTAAGCTTATTTGTAGAATCAAGTCTTTTGGATGATGGGAGTAAGCTAATTGTATATGAGGTCAAGCATCCTAGTTGGTGGGAGTCAACAAATCTATGTAAAAGGCCATTGCTTGACATAATAGAGATTCAATGTAGAGCAACAAAGTAAAGGGTGGATTTTTTCCCAGAGAATGGTTTTCCACTAGATATCTTATGTCTATTGTTGGGATGTGTTTTGATGTGTTTTTTGTTTAGGCTCTCATGGTTATATTGTTTTAGCTGCTTACATGGTTTATGCTTATGTTATGGTTTTTGTGATATGTTGTTGTTTATGTGCATGATTCAGTAAACAAGTTTAAATTGGTAAAATAGTTAAGAAGATCACACTATTGATTCACCCCCTCCCCAGTAGTGATCAATGTTTCCAACAAAGAGGAAGCTAGAAAATCAGACAAGGGATATGCTTCTTTAGAGAAAATTACAAGTAAGAGAAGACACAAAAAAAAAATGAGGATGAAAAAACTATTGAGAATCTATTCCCAGCACATGCAAGAAAACATTGGGTCGTTGTAATGCATTTAAAAACTGATAACATATAGGGATATGTGGCACATTTACCATTGGTTGAAAAGATTATGTTGGCAGGGTCACTATCTAAAGGCTTTCATAGAAAAGACATTTCAAGAAGTTGGAGGAGAGCATAGAAGCAGAGATAATAATGCGAGCTATGGGGAAAGACATTGAAACAAAGGAACAAAAGAATGTGGCCAAACAACATAGGGTAACTACCAAGAGTAGTGGGAAGAATAGGGAGAATGTAGAGACCACATAGAGTAGCAGGGAGATAGATTTTGGTTGGAAGTAAGTGAGGAAGAGATTTCTTCCAAGTGGGTAAAAAATTTCCTCTTAAGTCCCCAGTGGCTAGAGGTTTGAAATGGTGATTCTCAACAAATCCTGAGGGCTAGGATGGAGGAATTATTCCTAGAAAAATAGATTTAGGATTTTTGGATGGATTCCTTGTTGTATGTTTGATTTTTCTATCGTTCTGGAGTCGCCAAGTTGGGTGGAACCATGGTGTTTAGTTTCGAAGGGTGGAGATAGTGAGTCTCTAGATTCCCTATGCAATTTGTGTCTCACAACTCTGCTAGAGGGTAGAGCTAGATAGATATCTAGAGTCCCTGGAGAAACTAAAGGTTTTTTTTCAACCCTTGAGAAGAGAACCCATTAGTCTTTGGAATCTAGCTCAGGGATGATACTTGCAAGTGAGAATTTGCTGCAACTATATAAGGTTGGGTGGAAAACCATAATCCTAGACGTAGTTGCTCAAAAAATTACAAGATAAGTGATCATCATGTATTTTTCCATGATAGTGAGTATGTATTACATTTATAATTGAAATGGTGCTATTATGCATGAGGCATAATTATGTTGCTATTACTTATATGATTGAATAATGTATTGTGATAATGTTTAAAAATGTTGGGATAGTGTGTACGAATGTTGGTTATGTCACAACAATATTTAGCATGAGAATCCTTCCTTATTACATTATGGTGATTACATTGATTACAATTTCTAATTATCAATGATTATGTTGCAATGTGGTAATATTGAGGATTTCCTCCTCTTTTATCCTTATTGATATGATATTTTATGTAAGTGTCTCCTTCAATATTTTAGTAATGCATAACCTAGAGTTTGGTCTATGCATCCATTTTATCAAGGACTCGGTCCAATAAAGTTGTTGGCTCGAGGGGTCCTGACCCAAGTTCAGAGGTTAAGGTTTTCCAACAAACCCCTATACTACTGGCCCTTTCGGCAGTGACCTACTTGCGCAGGTAAAAGTCTCACTTGAAGCAGTATGGGAGGGTGCTGGAACCAAGTTTCTGCACCTTGAGAGAGAGTAGGTAAGTCAACCAGGTCTGCATTCACATCCTATCAAGTTCGCACCAAACAGATTTATTCGCAAGTTTGTTAACGGTATAATCGCAATATACAGATCTAATATCGTGCACAAATCTAGTTAATAACCTTGCATCCACGTGTGTATCAACAGTGATCAGCATATAGTACTATAATGCATCATCAATAGATTAAAGCTATACCATAACATAGTCATATTCACAGCATAGGCAAAAAACACAACAATATTTGTAACATATCCCAACAGTTTGCAACAACAGTGATATATCAGATTAGGTAACATAGAAATACCTTAACCATATCCGCATATAATAGTATCCAAAACCCAATACAATTTGACAGCCTGTGCACACAGCTAGCAGGGTCTGCACACAGCAGGACTGAGGATCGCCGCGCACACGGCCAGCAGGAGTCCTTACCCAAACGACCCAACAACTGATCTAACAATTCGCACTTAGCATCAGACCTTAATCTTTCCTACCTTTAGACTCAAAAAAGTTCATCTATTTATATCGACTTAGCCTATGCTTCCAATGGTTCGCAAACCGTGTTTTGTGGACTCCTGGTCCACCTTTGACACATTACAATGCATTCGGGGCTTTGACCCACCACAAAACCCCTGCGCTAGACTAAATAATATCAAAAATATACAAAACCATACAAAATTTGCAGCTTTTATGGGACCCTGTTCCAACAGTCCCCCAACATAATCTTGTGACTCGTCCTGAGTCACTGTGCTGGTGGGGTCTCCACCTGCGTCTGCAGTAGCCTGATCGCCTCCACCAGTGGAGGTATCACACCTTCACTCTGAGCAACAACATTTTACGCAATATCCACCAACTTCTGTGAAGTCGGGCCGTCTGTTGTAGCAGTGACACTCTCGAGATTCTGGTTTAGCTGTTCGATAGTAACGTCGATATCATGGGCGAGCTTGAGGGCTTCATTAGCCCATGGCTTAAGACGATCACTGAGAGTCTTCTCCTTCTGGTGGAGGTTATCGATATAATCCCAAAGGGCATGGCTAGTTCACACCACCTGTGCGCCCCACGCACCCCTGCGCTCCCAGCGGACCTCCTATACGCCCAGCATACGTTAGTGCGGCCAACGCACCTGCTGCATTCCGAGTCTATTCCTGTGCGAGCTTCCAATCTTGTGGTTGCTTCCTGCGCATATCATGGTACTTGCCATGCTTACCTGCCTTGGTGGGTATGCCCCCCTTCATACAGCTACTCTGGCCATATAGTCATTTGACCCAATACGGTTTGAGCCGATTGCCATTGATATAGCCAGGTAACATATCGCCGCACAGGGTTGCCAATCGAACAGCTCCGCCATCCATGATTTCCTTAACTTTATAGGGCCCAAGCCAGTGCTGTTAGAACTTCCCCGAGTGTTGGCTATCATATAGCAGGACTAAGTCATCCTTCGCAAAGGTCTTTTGACGAATATGTCGATCATACCATGCCTTATCCCATGCCTTCTGAACCTGTTGATGGAAATTAGCAATGAAACGGTCTTCCTCTAAAGCCACAAGCTGCGCTAAATGCTCCTCCATGATATCAGGCTCTGCCATATTGATAAAGGTTATGATGCACAGGCTAGGAACAATATATTCCATGGGCATAATGGCCTCCTTGACATAGACCATTCTAAACGGTGTTTTCCCTATCAAATTCTTGCAGTTGGTGCGATAGGCCCACAGAACAGATGGGATGTGCACGTCCCAGTCGCTGTGATTGGCATTATAGACCTTAGTCACTGTGTGCTCCAAGACTTTATTGAACGCTTCAACTACTCTGTTTTCTTGGGGATGATAAGGAGTGCTTTTCACATGATGGATCCAGAATTCTCCTTTCAAGGCCTGTATTGACTCATTAAAAAAGTGCGTACCTCTATCGCTTATCAAGATTTTTGGGCATCCAAATATGGTCAGAATCTACTCAAAGATGAAGTGCGCAATGGTATCTGCACTACAATCCTTCATCGCTTGTGCTTCAGCCCACCTGGTTACATAGTTAGTGACAGTTATAATGTAACACACACTTATCTTCTTTCCGGGTGGGTTGATAGGTCAGAAAAATTTGATGGCCTATTTGTCAAATTCTTGCAGGGCCATTTGCTATTGAAGGGGGATTTCATCTCTACGTGATGGCCTTCCTGTTCATTGGCATGTATTATAGGCTTTATAATAGTCGTGAGATGGTAGGCCACCATAGTCCAACTCTTAAAATCTTTTGTGTCATTGCTTTCCCTACGTAGTGACCTCCTGCTACCCCTTCGTGGGCTTCTGCCAAGATAGCCTGTCGTTCATGCTGCAGGATGTACCTGCACAGTACTTCATCTGCTCCCATCTTATATAGATGACTTGCGATGATGGTAAAATCTACAGTGTGGGTTACCAACTCTTTCTTCTATTGCACCAAATACTTCGTAGGTGCCATGCCTGTAGTTAGGAACTCAATGATGTCAGCAAAGTACGCATCCACTACCTTAATAATGAACAGTTGTGCGTCAGGCAAGCCTTCTTCCAGTTTGGTCAGTTCTTCACCATTCTCAATTCGAGACAAGTAATCTAGCCCATCATTCAACTTCCCTAGTTTGACAATGATCTCAAAGTCGTATTCCTGGAACACTAGGAGCCATCGGCAGATTCCCCCCCCCCCCCCCAAACACAGGCTTATTCACCAGGTACTTCAATGCCAAATGGTCTGTAAACATTTTGAAGTGTCCTCCTAACAGATAGTGTCAATATTTTTTTAATGCATAGACCATGGCCAATCCCTCCCGCTCCATGGTGGAATAGTTGTGCTCTGCACCAGAGAGTTTTCGACTAGCAAATGCAACCGAGTGATCAATGTCTCCGTCTCCATGTTGCGTCAGGACCACTCCCAGGGAAATTCCTGATGCATCGATGTGAACATGGAATACCTTCGCTCAATCAGGAAAAATGAGGATAGGCGCGGAGACCATCTTCTCCTTGAGTAGCTCGAAGCTCTTCTGATACTCGTCATCCCAAAAAAATGAAACATCCTTCTTAAGCAGCTTTTCCATGGGCACTATGATCAGTGCGTACCCCTGAATGAACTTTCTGTAGTATCCTGTGTGTTCGAGGATCGAATGCAGCTATTTCTAAATTGTAGGGACTGCCAGATTTACAATAACTGCAACTTTTGCAGGGTCAACCATCAACCCCTATTGGCAAACTATATTTATGAGCAAGATTCCGAAGGGTACGCAGAAGATACACTTCTTGATATTTAGGGACATCTGGTGCTTTCTACAGGCATCCAACATCATGCGCAAGTTTGAAACATGTGTCTTTACTAAGCCGAAGATAGTCCAATCATCAAAGAAAAACTCTAGAAATTTGTGGATGAACTCTTTGAACACTGTGACTACTACTCACGAGAAGATGGTTGGGGCATTCTTGAGTCCAAACGACATGACCGTATACTAGAAGGATTCCCATTCAGTGGCAAACGTATTTTTGCTGCGATCTTCAGGTGTGATTCTGATCTGATGGTTGCCTGAGAACTCGTCAGTGAATGAGTATGCTTCTTGGTTACCTAGGCTATCCAGGATTTCATCTAAGAATGGCGTCGGAAAGGGATCATGTATGCAGGCATCATTAAATTTGTGCAAGTCCACACAGATTCGGATTTCCCCCTTCGTGTTATTCTCCTGAACCACCATTGGACTTACACAATCCGACTGTTCGACCGGTTCGATGTTACTATCTTATCGATTTCTTCCTTAACCTTATGCTTATACTTAGGATTCAGCCGATAAGAGCGCTGCTTCATGGGGCGCGCATCTAGTTTTAGCGTGATGTGCATAACCCCTAAGTCCCCCGTGATCCCCTTTAGCTCCGAAAACTTCATCGGGATTAATTCTTGATATTTTGTGAGCAATTCTGCAACTTTTCCTACTGTCTCATCATCCCAGTAATCCCCAACTTTATCCAACTTGAGCTGCTCTTCCATGCCAATGTTAACTTCTCGCAGCTTCAGAGGCTTCGTAACATCCATAGTGTGTAGTGGAGGTCCTGCAATTGTGCACTCTCCCTCTGATTCTGGTATAGAGACATTGCGTGGATCCTCATCGCATTATTCTATTGTTATATTGCGGTAGTTGGAAATATATCTCATTTTTTTTTCCCATGTTGGCACCCCAAATGTTGTGTAGGTGCTGGATTCACCACATACAAAGGTATCTATATCCTGCAGGGCTTCGTCAAGCACCTTTGTTCCCCATGTTAGCCCAAATGTCCCTATAAACTCATCCTTTAATGTTTCCCAGTGGCGGGTGCGCTAATGTAGCTCTGCATCTAAGTACCATGCAATGGGAATGGGTCCCAAGGCATGAACAAACAGGGGAACCCATTCATCCATAGTCTGATCACACCATTTTTCCATCCAAGTGAACAGATGCTCACGCAGGTCTCTAGGGCCAAGGAATTTTTTTATGCGCAAGTGAGTTGGAGGTTCGAATCGCAAGATCATCATATCTCGACACTCTTCCCAATCCTAGAATGCCCCCTTATGAATGTCCCACCACCTCGCAGGTGTTGTGCGCATTGCTAAATTAAGGGCACATAGCCTTCGCTCTCTTGGCACCTTTGCTTCGAATTTTCAAAAAAACTCCGTAATACTACTAAAATATTCAAAGTAGAGAATTTCTCTTACCTCTGAGGAGATGCATCAGAAGTCCTTTTTGATCCTAAGGCATCACAGCGCAGATACATCATGTAACAGGTTCTGCCAATTTTTCATTTCTCCATAAAAGTTAGATAAACATTCGCTATCCTTTCCCCAACAAAGTACTCCATCAACCATGGGATTGATCCAATCTTCATCCTGCGCAGTTAACTTATAGATGTGATCCACATCCTCTTCTTCCTGCACTAGTTCTGTATATCATTCTCCTTCCACTGGGTCCAATGGTACTATTACTCGCTTACCTTCATTTTCAAACACCATGCTTCTCTTCTTTAAATTGATAATACTGCCCATATCTATGGCCCATTTCAATCCTAGGTGCGTAGGATAGGGGTCCGCATCTTCTACAATCTGAATGAATTCAAAATCAGCCTGGACCTTAACTCCTGCAATATCTACCACGATTTTTGACAACCTTCCCAACGGTATGATCTTCTGTTGATTGGTCATGCATAGCTGGATAGTGGACCATTCAAACTTAGGTTCCCCCATCCGCTACCAATTTTTCTTGGGAAATATATTTGCATCCGATTCTAGGTCCAAAATAACCTGATTCATTTCATAATCACCAATTTGTGCTGTTAGCCGCATTTCCCTACCAGTGCATTTCTTATGTTTGTACTGTTTGTGCACATCCTTAAATTCTAGGGGTGAATTAGTTCTTTCAGCGCAGCTGTCTATTAGTGCTTGGAGGGTTTCTACAGCTCGTTGGTTGCGTAGCAACTTCATACATGCCTGCAAGAATGGTTTGACCTTGTCCTCTTATTTTATGTTTGCGGGGGTCTGAGAAGTAGACGCCTCAGCCTTAGCAAAGTCTTGTCGATCCGCGACAAAGGTTTCTTTTTCCTTCTATAGGTCCAGACCTTCTTATTTGATGCCTACTTTTCAGATCAGAGGCTCTGCCGCAACTTTGTCCTCAGCCCCCCCAGTAGCCATGCCATTGCATGTTATAACATTAATGCTTAATCCTCTGTCTCGAGGTTCTGCCTTAACCCTTTGCACATTCTGCATAGGCTTTTACTACTTTTCCTGCATTTTGGCTATCAGAATTGGGCAATCTTCAATCACATGGTCCAGCTATCTGTAGTATCTATAGGACTTCCTTGCCAGGTTTGTGTAGTCCCTTGTGAAGTGCCCTACCTCTTCGTAGTTATAGTAGATTAGTTTTCATCTTCCTCTACTTGCGCTTCAACCTCTGCCCTCTCCCCTACCACTAGTTGGGGAGCCACCTATGCCTAAGGGGGATCTTGGTGAAGAAGGGTCTGATTGTACCCTGTATATGCTTCCTCTGTCTATCATCAGATCATAGGTTCAGTAGTTCTGTTCGTCATGCCCTACGAATCTGAAAAACCTGCACCATTGTTGCTTCACTTCTAGGACATATGCACCTAGGCGAGGGCAATGGTTAGTGTCATGTAGGCCTGCTACACTACAGTGATCACACCATAATACTGGTCCACTTGGTCCTGGACGTAACAGACTGGGCCCCCCCTACCTGCAGGTAGTCTGCCAGTTGTGGGCACTGATCCTTGGTATGTCCTGGTACCCTACATCGTGTACACCATAGGTATGTGCTAGCTTCCTTCCCTCAGTCTTTTCACAGGTTCTGGATCTCCATGTGCATCGCCTCCAGTTGTCCTTGGATTTTTTGTACTCCCAGCTGGGTATCATCTCTTGGCGCAGCTTCCAATTTCATCACAATATCCAAGGCTTTTTCCTGTGATTCAATGGATTGATGACCCATAGGTACACGCAGGTGAGGCAGTAACATAGCAATGAACCATTCCCTATTATTCCTGTCATCATACTAAAATTCTCCTTCTCTGATTACCTTCTTTAACCGCTATTCAGCTTCTCATACGAACTGAGAGGGTCCTTGCTTGAAATCTTTCAGATTGTTCACTATCTAAGAGTAGGACTTAGGCTTCTTGAACTGTTGTTTCAAGGAATTCTTAATCTCTTCAATGGTTGCATTCGCATGCTAAGCTATATATCCCATATACTAGTCCAAGGCTCTTCCTTTAAAGGCAAGGGATAGTTGCACCCTTTTCACAGCATCGCTGGCCACATTCTGCACAATCCATACCAATTCCATGAAAAACCAGAACCGATCCATATCTTCATCCCCTACGCCCTTGAAGGTAGGTAGCTTCATGTGCGAGGCCATCTCGTCTTCTGGTGGAGGTGGAGGTATAAGTGAGTTCTTACCCCTGTGCTGGCTCGACGGTGGTGTAGTTGGAGGTTTTTGTGTAGCTGAATCCCTTACTGGACTATAGACAGATTTATCTCCTTCTTGGTTAGTTCTATAGTACTTACCACTACGTGTTGTACCCTCGCTCTGATCGGAGCTCATTGACTTTGTATGGTTGCAAAATATGCTCTTTTGGAAAAATAATATCTTAATCAGTAGCGGCAAGGTTTTCAGAAAATTAACCTGAAAACCCTTGAAGAACCTTCGCTTTGCCTCCGAATAGGACACGAACTGGTCAATTTCAAATTTCGTCACAAATCCTCCCAGCACACTATCTACCCAATGATAGACCGTACGAGTGATGGTATTATCCATTCTTCCAAACTGTTGAATCAAATCTGGAGTCCACTGCGTGATCCATTCGTCCTTCCAATGTGTTTGGAAATCTACGAGCCTTGCCAGCCACTCCTAGGGCTCAGTTGTGAATGTTACAAAGAAAATTTTGTAGATCTCCGTGAAAATGTACTTATTCTTCCACTTCTTTGCAGTCAACTTCACACTACGATTCTCTTTCACCGTGAATTCCTGAACTTTATTTTCAAACCACTCTTTGATTTCTTTCTTCTCAGGTCTCCAATGATTTCTTGGCATTACCCAATCTCTCTCTCAAAATGCTCCCAGTCCCGACAACGAAACCATTTGTTGGCTCAAGGGGTCCTGACCTAGGTTCGGAGGTTAAGGTTTGCCAATAAACCCCTATACTACTGGCCCTTTCGGCAGTGACCTACTTGCGCAAGCCAAAGTCTCACCCGAAGTAGTATGGGAGGGTGCTGTAACTAGGTTTCCGCACCCTAAGAGAGAGTAGGTAAGTCAACCAGGTCTACGTTCATGGCCTATCAAGTTCGTACCAAAAATATTTATTCGTAGGACTGTTAACAGTATAATCGCAATATACAGATCTAATATCGTGCACAAATCTAGTTAATAACCTTGCATCCACGTGTGTATCAACAGTGATCAACATATAGTACCATAACGAATCATCAATAGATTAAAGTTATACCATAACATAGTCATATTCGCAGCATAATCAGAAAACAAAACAATATTTGTAACAGATCCCAACAGTCCATATCAAGAGTAATATATTAGATCAGATAAGACATAAATACCTTAACCATATCTACATATATTAGTATCCAAAACCCAATACAATCTAACATAGCTTTCGCACACAGCCAGTAGGGTCTGCACACAGCAGGACTGAGGATCTCCGCACACACAACCATCAGGATTCCTTACCTGAACAACCCAACAACATATCTAACAATTCACACTTAGCATTATACCTTAATCTTTCCTACCTTTAGACTCAAAAATTTTCATCTATTTATATCGACTTAGCCTACACTTCTAGTGCTCCGGAAACTGTGGTTTGCGAACTCTTGGTCTACCCTTGACCCATTAAAATGCATTCGGGGCTTTGACCCACCCCAAAACCCCTGCGTTAGACTAAATAATATCAAAAATATACAAAAACATACAAAATTCACAGCTTTTAGGGGACCCTGTTCCAACAAGAACTATATTTTGTTATTTGTAAGGCACAACCTAATGAGCATGAACGACTTAATTTTATGTCCTACGCTTCACAAAAAGTTGCATCTCTACTATGGATGAAATGATGTTGAATCTCTTAGGGATAAAAGCCATAGTTTTAATGTTGTCTCATTGCAGAGGTGATATGGTAAATCCATGCTTGAATGGATGGTTATAGCCATGGTGCTCAACTTGATTGACAATCTACTAGTGGGTATTCATGTATTGATTATTTTTGTCAATAAATTTCTCTATCATTGTCCTTTATGCAATTGCTAGTGTATATATATGTGTGTGTGTGTTTATGTGTGTGTGTGTGTGTGTGTGTGTCCTTGGTGGATTCAAGCCTATGGAAGTGAACACTTAATGACTAACCATATGGCCTATGACTAGAATTCACATCCATAAAAATTAAATTCTTGTAGGCATGTGATATTATCAATCATGTGCCTAGATGTATGGTTTATGCCTATAATCAAATCAGGAAGGGGGATTTCCTATGTACTTATATGGAATGTTGATCACTATGTGGTTTCCTTGGAGCCATATCTATTTGGTTACCTTTATAATCTTGCTATGCCTATTTTTTCCTTAGTGGAAATTTGTAGATCTCTGAGCCCAAATTGATTTTCCCCCTATAAGATAGGGAGGAATCGAGGGACTCCAAAACTCTAAGGGACTGAATGGAAAGGTTCCTAACTTATATAGATGAGCCCTTAGCCTAGATAGACAAGTCCCTGAACTGTGTCTTGTATTTTTATCATCAAGAACCTTGATATGGTATCCTCGTTATAATTAAGATAAGGATCGATAACTCCTATCTATGTATCATAAAACCCCAAGGGTAATATTTTGGTCATAGCACAGGCCCAAGCTCTTATCGAACAATCGTATCCTATCCAAGCCCGAGTCCTTTCATAAATGGCACATAATGTAGAATGGGATTAATCCATTATAAAAAAATACTAGGTTGAAGATCTTGGGATGGTCTTGATATTTCTTCGAAATTATTAATTTGTATAGAGGATGGATAAAACAACTCTTAAAAAACCACTAGATTCAAGAACGAGAATATCACTCATGGAAATATTTTAGGCAAAGAGACCTTAGCCAAGCCATATATGAGGTCCTTTTAGAATTGGCTTTTGTGGAACCATAGGCATAAGGATCAACCATATAGTCTTGATTGTTTATGTTATTCGTATGACCTAACAAAGCCTCAACATGGAAGTGGTTGAGTTGATGTTTCATTGACACCTTATTGCAACTAACTAGTGGAAGGATGACATGTCCCAAAGGCCTTGTCCCGAGAAGTCCATGAAGTATCACACAGGAGGAACACCTAGGCTGATGAGGACCAGGATAGCATGGAAAGGATGGCAACGTGGAGCTAGTCGGGGGGAGTTGGAGCATGCATTGGACAACAAGGGAACTAAATCACCCACACAAAAAAAATCATCGCATGTAATATCCCAAAAGGGAGAATGCAGTAATACTAAAACAAAATAGCTGAACAAAATCAAAGCAAACAATTAATATATAGAAAAAATAAGAATATACAGAGAAACTAAGCCATTTTATTATGTGGAGATGGATTACAGTTGCAACAATGTAAAATTAGAGGTAATCTAGCCAAAGAGGTGGCCTAGAATAACCCTGCAAACATGCTACAACTAGCACTCCGTAACTTGAGAGCTACAGGAAGCAATACTGCGTTGTCCCCTTTGCTTATGATGTACATGTAGCTAATGAAAAGGGAAATTCAGATCTATGGAGCTCAAGAGCTCTGATGATGCCAAGATTCAAGAACTTGCCAATGTGATGGGAGCCCAAGATAACCCAAAAAGGGTTTTCCAGATTTATGACTTTGGAAAATCACCCTCCTAGGGTTTTGTTGGAGTCCCGTGATTTAGCATATTGTTAAACCAAATGCACAGGGTAACATTAGACCTATATTTGGAGTCCTAGGACCTAGCCTTCTTGGACTCAAAGAGGGTTCTCTCTATTTTTTTGCAAAGGATATGAACTTGTTTGCTTTGGATGGTTGATTTTACGCTAGTTATTAAGTGTGGGGTTTGTTTGATTGTATTGGTTGGGAAAGATGGTAAAAAAGAATAGATAGAATGAGGAAATATCTAAGTCATTGGGCAATGGAGTCTAATAAAAGTCATGATAGGTTCATCAATGGGTCAGGGAGCATCACAGGGAAAATCTAACTTGGTCAGTGGATCTTCAAGGTTTTTTAGGGGTAATGAGATGGAATCAATTGTGAGAATAAAAGTAAGAAAAAGAGAAATTAAGAATCCTTTATCATATATACTTTTAACAAAGGGACTTAAATATGATAAGCATAAAGAGGAAATCAATAGACAGGGCAAACCATAAATTATTTGATTCAACTAAAGCAGATAATTATTCAAGACAAACATTCCAATGAAATATAGAAGGCGAGAAACTCATTTAACTTCTAGTGATTTCACCTTCAAGGACAGAAAACATTTAAGACACACATATAACTGTAATTAGGGAAGAGGGAAAGCCTAAAAATCCTTGATCATAGCTATGAAGATCTCTAAAACAATTATTTAAGCAAGTACAGAGGGTATGATCGAAACAAAACCTCTTTGGCAGACCTAAGTAATGGTACTTTAGAGAGAGACTTGAAAAATAGTGTTTTAGTGACATCAATTAAGTAGGGATAGCCATAAATCATTCTTGATACTAGATATATTAAACCATTTATGAAATAAACAATCTTATGGGGTCTAGTGAGAAATTAAGAATTCTCTAAAATGTCCTAATAGAGGAAAACATTAAGGCAGTGAAGAAAATACATAAGGTGCTTTTAGAAACATTTCTTAGTCGAAAACTTTTCCTCTACTGCAACATAGAAATATGGAAACATAATGAAACAAGAAATAACAATAACAGAATAGAAGCACTTCACCATCAACCAAGCTCAGGGATCCTACAAGAAATCCTCCTCCATTAACAAACAAATCAAGGCATCCACAAGTTCCAAGACATCAATTTATTTTCAACTTCCAAGAGGCTATGTATTAATTCAAAGAGTCATCAAATGCCAACAAGATAATGAGTTCAAATGCAGTATTTATCTGCAAATGAGAAGGTGAAGCTAAGCTAGGGTTAGAGTGTCATTTATGACAGAGTTAATGAATTCATTATCTTGAATACCATGCAAGGCTCAAGGCAGGAATATCTGCAGATATTTCTCTGAATAATAACTTCTATCTTAACTCCTAATGGAATATAGGTGAAATGTTTTACTTTAAGGCCTATTCATAACTTTACAATAACTACTTGGCAGATAGAAAATATCTCTGACTCGGTTCAATAAATGGTTTATGATTTATTGAAGGAAACAAAGCACTAGGTGGCAGAAAATATCTTTGGAAAGAGTAACTGTCTGTAGGTGCAGTTAATTCGAATTTTCTTTGGGTTAATATGCCTCTATCTTATCTTTAAACTTTTTATTAGGCCTTTAAACTCTGTCTTTATGCTCTGACTATTTGTTTTCATCATATTTTTCTTTAATCTGTCTGATCTCTATCTGTTTATTTAATCTTTTGATTTATCCTTCTGATCTTTTACCTTTGTCCTTTAATCTCTGTTGAATTTTATCTGTCTGCCTTCACTTTCTTTGAATTCTGCTTTTACTGGCTAATCCTTCTATTTTGGCTTTTGATTTAAGGATTAACCCTTTAATCTCTAAAACTCCTTCTCTTCATTTTTTTCCTTTGATGGTGTTTGTCTTCTGTGTGCAGGGGAAGCTTTCTTTTGTGGCCGAGGGATTCCTTTGACCATCGATGATCATGTTTCATGATGGTTTGGCCTTTGATATAAGGTCTCTGCACCCCTTTAATTCAATTCAATCTTCCGGATCATCATCCAGAGGCTAAATTTGTCGTTTTCTGACCATCGAAATGCCTCTCAGGCATTCCGCCATTAAACCTACACAAAAACACAATTTATTAATTGAAAACCTGCGGGGAGGGCGCATAACTACATTTTCTGGTTTTTGGGCTATTGGAAGGTGTCTGTAGAGGAGGAGATGATGCAGGAGGCAAGGTTCCAGTGGTGGAACCAGTAGAATTTTGAATGGAAGCGGGAAGTTTTGAAAAATGGCACAGAGGGCAGGCGGTTTTGAAAACCGGAATCGGTTTATTGCACGGAGAATGGGTGGTAAGCATTTTTTAGTGGGAGGCACATGATATGCCTTAGGATGTGACACGTGGCATGGAAAAACTACCTATTTTTCCTGGGTCAGAAAAGGTTAATCCCGTCACAACTTTATTTGTGATACATGATGCAGGCTGTCAGATCTTTGGGAAGGAGATCGACGGTTGTCGCACTATCGGGAGGTGGCAAACAGGTGATCAGGTCAGCGGAAGTGGAGGACAGGTGGCGAGGCCTGGTTGGATGGTGGGGTTAAGTGGAGGATGGGGCTCGGGTCCTTAATAAATTAACCAAAACGCGTTAATTTTAACCAAAACGCGTTAATTCATAAGGTTTGGTAGGGTGCTGGGTATAGTGGGAAGCGGGGCTCATTTTTAATAATTCAAAGGTTGTGGGGCCCATTTTTAATAATTCAAAGGTTGAAGGGGAGCCTATTATAAGGTATACGGGGGTTTATGAAATGAAAGGGCGAAGGCTTATTTTATATTGGGAAGGGGCTCAGGGATAGAGGAGGTCGAGGTCTTATGAGTGTGAGGGGGTTGGGGTTATAAGAAAAGGGGCTTAAGGCCTATTTCATATAAGGGTGGGTTTTTAATATAAAACAGAGTTTATATATATAAAAATAAAACACCTGAAAGGCCTAAGTTGGGTTAAAAACAATGTAAAAGGGGGCTTTTACATTGTTTAATTTTCTCAAAGGAAAAATTATGAATGAGGCTCCCTTTAGGAAGGTTTTTTAGGAAAGGAAGAAATGGGTTTTTTCAGAAGGAAAAAGGGAGGAAATGAGAGTGTGGGTAAGGTAGTGAAAATGAGGTTAATAGGCCCAGAAAATGAAGTCTTTTTGGAGCAGTGAGGTGAAACTTTAGAAGGCAAAGAGGGAGAAATTTAGTGAAACAATTTGACTTAGGATAATGAAGGCAGTGAGATTTCTAAAACTCGCAATATTTCACAAATTTTGTTTTTATAAATCTAGGACCATTAATTAGTCATCTTAAGAATCACAAAAAATTACTGATGACTAACAGGTTTGATCCTTTGAATGTTGGGTTATGCAGATATGAAGTTAGATATGATCCAAATATGGTTGAAATGTGTTATAAAAATATATCTGAGCTTTTAGGGCTAATCCCTCCTTCAGATCTCCAAGCTAGAAGCTTGAGATCTTGTCTCTTCTTCCTCCTCCTCAAAATGTAGCAACTTGGGATGCAGTTGCTAGAAAACCTATGTTGTACAAGAGGGAGAGACTTAATTCCTGCTGAAATATGCTGCAATAAGGTCTAGGATAATGGAAATGATGATGGAAAGGTGAGGGGATGATCCCTCACAGGATCACTAGTTGAAATGCTAGCAACTTCCTTCCTCCTCTGGATTTGCAATGATGGACTACTCAATCCTTGATGGGATTTCTACTAATAGGAGGTCAATAAAGTTTGTCCTGATGCTAGATCTGAAATGAGGCCCTGGGAATGCTAATCTTGAAATCCAAGGTGATAGGAATAATCCTTCACCGGTTCTCTAGCTGAAATATTGAAGACAACCTCCTCCTCCCAAACTGATCTTCAGAAATTGTGTAATTCCTGAAGATATGTGTTCTACAAAGAGTGGAAATGGTGTAGAATTAATGCCTCATGATGAATGGAATCTCAGAATAACCTTCCCAAAGTGCACACAAGTCCCTTATGGGTAAGGGTGGGATTCCTGCTCGAGAACACCCAGTGCTAAACAACACTGCAAACTTAGCTAAATAGCATAAGAATGCATGGAAATGTCACCTAACAAATCCTGATCTAAATAGACCATCAAATCATAAACTGCAGCATGCCTCCAATTTTTCGTTCATCTCCTTTATATACAAGTGAGCCTTCCCAAGCCCTGGCCCACCTCTGAACTTCATTGTTCATGTGGACACAATCCTCCATGGTTGACTGCACTGTCTCTCCAAGTCCTCCATCATGTCTACATGCAATGTGCACCCTATCCATCATGTGTGCATTAAATGTACTAATTCCTCCATCACTTCATTATGAATGCTCTATGATATTACATTAGATTCCCTCCATGATCTCAGTTGACTGCTTCAACCTCCATGATCTATCTCATTAATGAGACATGATCTCTATTCCATTCACATTAGTAGTTGCTCCACTACTCCATTATGTAGATATATGTTAAATTAATCCACATTCACACATGAAAAGTGGATCTTATTCATCCTTGAGGATTATGGGTCCCTCCACCCTTTTATTTACTTAATTAATTAAGAAAATTAAGAACTCTAATATTCCAAATATCATGTGAAAATTTGGGAATATTACAGTCCTCCCCGGAAAAATGTTGCTTGTCCTCAAGAAACTGCAAAAGTAGATGCAAAGCCATCCATTCCCTTCCAAATGGCATCCACATAAGGAAGGCCTCCTCCATTTTCTGCAATGTGTTATGCATGTTTGGTTCCAAAGTTGTCTTCTCAAGAATGCATAGAATGACCTCCAACTGTATAATTAGATTCCCTTCTTTCTCCAATAAGTGCCAAGTGACAACCATATGTTGTCCAACATCATCATAAATACATGAGATACAGAAAATAAAGTGTTTCTTCCCACAAAGGAAAAGTCCCATCTCACAAATCATTTCTTCATCCCATGTTTCATGAAGTATATTGAGCATTGATATGCCCTCATGTTTAGCCTTGTTGGCCTTGTTGGATCCAAGCATCATTCCAACGTTATGAAAAAGAAGAAATAGAGATATATGGGTAGAGCTATAAAAAGGGTCTCTTTCACCTCTAATTACCTCACATTAATATGTCAATCCAGGAGCGTTTTGTTATTACAAAGAGTGACTCAATCCGAGGCTATCATTTGTCAGAGTAATGCTAGTAGTACAGTGCTTAAGAAATACAAGAGTAAACGGATGCTTGCTGATAACTAAATTACTTCAAAGGATAAATCACACACTCAGAAAACTCAATAGTTTATCAGTCAAGGGTTTGGCAGTGATAACCCATCCCTTAGGAAACTGATGGAAAGGAAACTAGAGCATAGACCATGAGCCTGGGAGCTAGACAGTGACTGCCACTACTCACTACAGCCTTAGATCATCTCTCACACCAAACCAACAACTGCAAGTAAATGGAACAGCAAAGCGGTATCCGGACCCACACCCCGGACGAGATCCCTACTCCAAACGGCTCAAGGTCTAATTGGTTCAAGGTCTAATTGGACTTTCTACCGGTGGGACTTTCTACCGGGAGATCCCCCATCATATTAAAAATTTTTCCCGCTAACTGATAGTTGTCTTGGGTATGAAATTCATGGATGGTTGCTATGAGATCTTCAAGTTGCCAATTTCCCAAATCTTCATAAATGCCTGCAAGGTATTCTATGATGCCCTCAGATTGATTACAACAACTTCCATTCAATGATAGATATGGGGATTTTTCCTCATAATGATCATAAAATATTATGTGGAGGTCTCTTAGAGAAAACAAACTATCAGTCCTCAACTAACCATTCCCTTTCTTTTCCTTCTAACGTCAACATGAACATTGTCATAAGGCAGTCTTTATTCCATTCCACCTTTAACCTCCATACATGTATATGAAATTTGATGAGATGTAACAAAGGGTCATCAAACTCTTCACCTTGAAAAACAGGCAGGTTTTCATCCCAATTCACCTGGGGCATCTTATGTGGGAACCCAGGGATATGATCTCTACTCATTAGGGCATATCTACGTTGTATCCTTGGAATCATGTTTGTAAATTAGAAAATAGTTCATTGTGTCTATTCAACCATTCTAAAATTCTCTACCAGTGGAGTCTTTATGTCTTTTGGAGGTTGTGGAGTCACCAGGTGGAAGGTTTGAACTTTGCTATCCACCAATAGCATGATTGGGTTTGCTCAATGCATTCCCAGGGGAGTTTACAAGGACTAGTGAAGTAATAGGCCTACCGGAGGCCAGTGGAGTCGCCAGGTGGAAGTTTTTAGCCTTTTGAGGGTAAAATATGTTATGGTCCACCACCAATGTTTATTATGAAACCAATCTGAAATGTTTTTTGGGGTTTTCTGAGTTTTTATGGTTATTTGAAGGACTTAGTGAGTCTACAAGAGTTTTCTAGGCTATTATGTACTCAGAGGTCCCACCGTGATTGCCAGAAAGTTATTGTGGCGATGAGGTGGCAGATTAACTGGATATTCTATGATTTACTGAGGGCCTAATGAGTTTTCAAGAAGTATTTATTTGACTATATACTCAGAAGTCCCACCATGATCGCCAGAATGTTGGGGTCCTGTGATTTGGCTGATTGGAAAACCAAATGACAAGGCAACATATAAACCAAGATTTAGAGCTCTAGGATCTAGCCCTCCTAGTCTCAAAGAGAGATCTCTCAATATTTTTGTAAGGATATATCTTGATGCTTTTAACAGGTTGATTTTAGGCTAGTTATGAAGTGCAAGTTTGTTTGTTTGGGTTTGGTTGGTTGGACATGAATGATCTAGGAAACATAGATAGAAGGGAGAAATATCAGAGCCATTGGGAAATGGAGTCAAGAAGAAGTTATAACAAGCTCAATCAATGGATATGGGATATCAAAGGGAAAATCTAACTTGGCCAGTGGATCTTGGGTTTGGTGGATGAAATGAAATGGACATTAAGGGTTTAGAAGGAGAAGTAGAACTAAGGGCAATTAAGAATCCTTAATTATATGTACTCCTCAACAAAGGGACTTAAAAAATTATCTGAACATGAAGAGGCATTCAATAGACAGGGCTAACAATAAATTCTACAAACCACACTTCAGAAAATAATCATTTCAAGACAAAATTTTCCAATGGAATCTAGGAGTCGAGGAACGCTCTATTTCATCCAAATATTTCACCTTCAAGGATAAGAAAACATTTAATATTCACAAATAACTGCATCATAGAAGAGGGAACTCATAGACATCTAAGGTTGCAATTATAAAGACCTTCAAAACAATTATCTCAGCAAGAACAAAGTGTATGATCAAAATAGACCTCTCTGGCAGACTGTAAACATTGGTACTTTAAAGGGAGACTTCAGAAACAGTTTTCAAGTGGTGGAAAGTAAGCAGGGAAAACCATAAATAATTCTTGAGACCAACTGTTTGAACTATTTCTGAAATAAACAAGCTTAAGGGTTGAAAAGTAGTCAAACTACTCAATAAAACCTTCAAAAGATGAAAACATAAAGACAGTGAAGAGCAAACAGGTCTAAGGTGCTTCTAGGAGACATTTCTTAGCCTAAAATTTTTACTCTACTGTAATTATAGAATGATGGAATAGAATGGAAAACAGGAAATAAAAATTAATAGATTAGAATACATCACCAACAGCCATGCTCAGGAATCCAATGATAGAGCCTTCTCATTAACAAAACATGTCAAAACATCATCAATCTTCCAAAACTTCAATTTCTTCTTTAATCTTCAACCAGACTATATACAACTTCAAAGAGTTCGAATGCTAGCAACCAACCCCTAACAAAGAGCTCCTCATAGAGTATTTATAGAAGAATGAGGAGGTGGAACTCTTTTTAGGGTTCAAAATGTCATTAACTACAGAGTAAATGCATTCCTAGCCTTGAAAACCATGCAAGGCATAAGGTAGGAATGTCCTGCACTACTTCTCTATTTTAATAACTCTACCTTAACTTCTAAGATAAAACAGGTGAAAAGTTTGACTTTTAGGCCTATTCTTAAATATTACAATAACTGCCCTGACAGTCAAAAATATCTTCTTTTGTGTAATAACTACCAATTTTCTTTTATGGACAAAAAGTAGGTCATAGGTGGCAGTTTGATTTATCAAATGAAATAATTGCTCTGTGTTGATTTATTCGAGGCCACTTTAGCCTAAGTTTCCTTAATTTATTCATTTAAACTATGTTTAGGCCTGATTCTTCCTTTTGCCTTTATAATCCTTCATGCTATTTTTATCTTTTTCCGAGATTACTTTAAACTTCTGCTCATTTGTCTTTTAACTGTGTTTATCCTTTAATCTCTGTTTTTTCTTTAATATTATGTTCTTCAGTCTTCTTCACTGATCTTATGCTTATTTTTGTTGTGTGCAGGGGTTTCTGTGACTGCATCGATGGCCATAAAGCATCGATGGGAGCTTTGAATCGAACCCTTTATCCCATTATTCATGAATTTGATCCTTGGATCGTCATCCAATAGAAAAAACTCCATTTAGATTGGCTATGGGAAGGCCTGCGATCTTCGAGCCACCATTAAACCTGCACAATTTAAACAAAACATTAATAAAACCCTGTGTTTTTAGGATAAAACTGCTTCAGAGGCTCAATGGAGGCGAAGGAGCTGTGCGGAGGACAATATGCATGCGAGAGGAGGGTTTTATGGTAGAACAGGGAAGAACTAGGGTTTAAACTTTGAATTATGGCGCGAAATGAGGGAGAGTGGTTTTTCGAAACTAGAAGTGGTTTTCGCGTGGACTCTGGGCGGTTAGTGGTATTGGGCTAATCGAACGTGATATGGGTTAATGGATGACACGTATGCCCTAGAAAAATTCCCATTTCGCGCTCGAGTTGCACAGTGGGCGAGCAGGAGAAAAATGGATGTGAAAAGGATTTGGGGCCATTAAATCTTCAGGCCGAAGATCTATGGTTTTGAATGAGCGCGAGGGGAGATAAGATGGGTGGATAAAACATATGGTGGGGCTCGGGTGACGTAAGCAAAATTGTCGTGCAGCAAAAAGTTCTTTGTGCAGGGTAAAAATTGGTCTGCCGGAGTTAAAATGCGAGGATCAATGGGAGCCGTTAGATTGGAGGAATGGATGGATGAGATCAATAGCAGGGGGCCCAATGGTATGGAAGGATCTTATTGGCGGGGTGCCCCCGTAGTGAATAGGAGAATATGGTCCATTGGATCAGGAAATGATCAACGGTGGATATGGACTGCGGGGGGGACTGGAGAGTACAGACCACCCTGGATGGGTGCCCCCGCAGTGATCCTTTGCCATCCGATCTGGGAGAGATCGACGGTTAGGAGTCCATCGGCGGAGGAAAAGGTTGGCGAAAACAGAAGACGCCGAAGTGCGATGTAGCGCGGACCATCCGATCTGGAAGCAGATCGACGGTTAGGATTCCATCAGCGGAATGTCTATCAGGGGTATGACATCGGCAGAGAGTGGAAAGTGGAAAGGAAAAGGGCGATGAGCTGATGCGATGGAGCGCGGAGGATCGGCGCGATGGAGCGATCGGAGGATCGGCGGTCGGCGAAACAGAAAAAGGGGAAGCAGGACTTTAGAAAGTGTGATGTGCCAATGAGCAATGGGGCCTTAGTCGCAGGACTGGGTTATATGATGAAAGGGGTTGGGGGGTTTTAAGCCAAAAAGCGCTTAAGGCCTTTTTTATGAAAAGTCGGAAAATAGGCCGAAAAGTGGGTTTTTAGCCCTTTTTTGGTGTTTCGATAGGTAGAAAAATGCGCTTTTAAACCGAATGAAGGGGACTTATAAGGTTTAAAAGGGGATTTTGAGGAAATGAAGAATTAGTGAAGGGAAAAATGGGTTTTTTCATAGGGGAAAAAAGGACTGATGAAAAATAAGATAAAAAATGGGAAAATGGAGGGATGAAATGGAGGTGAAAAAGTGAAAATATCATGAAATCAGTTCCTTTTAAAGCAGCAGGATAATTTTGAAGCTTTGAGTGAAGTTTTCATGAGAAACAGATAGACTTAGGATAATGAAGGTTGTGATATTTCTAGAATTCACAATGTCTCTTCAAATATTGTTTATAGAAATTTGGGATTGTTAACTTAGTCATCTTTGGATAAAATCAAAATTATGGATGACTAACATGTGAAGCTTGTCCGAATGCCACAGCCCATGGAAAATTAAATTTCCTAATCCTGGTTTGATCATGTTTTGAATTTCATTTTAGTAGAATAGAGATTAAAGTTTTTCAAACAACTTAATCTTGACAAATGATTACACTAGGTAGAGAATAAGAGAGTTCAGATTAGAGTTCATTAGCCTAATCTGAACTCTTAGAGGAAATAAGATAGAAGTAGATAGTTTGTTTTGCTTTCAAAAGAAAAAATGTCAAGGGTTGGCTATTCAAAATGCACCCAAGGAAGAAAAAATGTTAGGCAAATAGATTGGGTAGGTAGAAATGAAGATAATTTGAACATGTTTTTCAAATCTATTAAGATCATAACTTCACAACAAGCATCAGCAAGAGAAAAGAGGTAAAAATATGCCCAATGGATGAGGCACTGGTCTCCATCAAGCCAGAGATCTGAAAGTTTTGGAAATCTCCTAAAGAGGAACTTCCCTCCCCAAGTGGAGCCACTGTTATTTATCCATAATTTTCACTATCTGAAGATGACTAAGTATCGGTTCTAGATTTCTAGAAACACAGTTCATGAACATTTTGAGTTCTAGAAATCTCACTACCTTCATTATCCTTAAGATAATTTTTTCACTATTTCATCATCCCATCATGTCAATGCTCAGCTCACCCATCCCAAAAGACCCATCATGGGCTCATGTCACTCATTTTTTCTTTGTTGTGTCACATTTGGCCTCAGCCCTCTATTTTGTTTTTCCTAATTCTTCCATTGTCCATCTAGGGCTTTTACGGGAATTTTTTCTTGGCTTCATGACCTCCATGGTTAAACATCAACAAGGCTTGTATCTTAATACTCTTACACCTCCTCCTATCCTTAATATACCTTCATAAACATTTCCCATCACTCCTATCCCTCAAATTCATCATTTTTCTACAAAACCTAGTCTATTGCCACAATTTGACACTTTTTAAGACTAGGCCTGTGTTTTTCCCTTTTGGACCCCTTCCCCTCACTCAATCCTTGAAATTACACTTTCCCCTACTCCCTCACATCTATCCCTATCCCCCAAAATTTCCCCAAGAATTTAGACAACCCTTAACCCTTTCATTCTCCTCCCTCTACAAGGTAGTCCTAAATCCCCTACCCCAGACCCTAATTTCCTCTTCCAACGAAGCTAGGTTTTGCTATGGAAAAGAGGCATAAGAAAATAATATCCATATGGTATTTCATATCAGAAATCATGAAGCCGTACCAACTCATAAACATCATGCCTCCATCATTTTCCAAGAATTCATTCCAAGGGCCTAGTCATTTGCCACACCTAGGGCCAGTTTGGCTTAAAAATATGTTTATGACCAAATAGAGATGAACTTGGAAAAAATGAGAGGTTTTTTTTTCCATAATAGGGCCAAGAAGAAAAACCTCCTTCATTTTTTACACAGGTATCATGGTTTGGGAGAAATATCAAAAACACAGGTGTCCAAGGAGAATTTCTGCACTACTGGAGTGACCTCAGGAAAATATAGTTTTCTCATAGCTAGAATGTCCAAATGAATTTTTTGATGGGTCACAAGACAACTAGACTTAAATATATTTCCAATGAGCTATCATGAGCTCAATTTGGAGTTTATTAAGGCCTCCAAAAGTTTTTTGCACCAGCACTCTGCATTTATGCACCATCACTCAACACTTTTTGACCAGTCTTGGGAAACTCAAATTTTTATAGGGAAAATAAACTCCAATCAGGAAAAAAATGGTATATTTGGAAATTATACAGGCTAAGCTTTCCATTGAGATATCACAGGCCCAAATCTGACTTCGGAAAGGTCCTCAAAATGTTTCTGTAATTTGACCCTTTTTGGCGTTGCGCACAGGAGAAGTTTGGCCAGAATTGCCAAAAATTGGTCAAAATCAGTATTTTTTTGGAAGAATGAAAAACAATTCAAATAAATGATGATAGGGCCTCCTTCATAACAGCATATGGCCTTAAAAGGGTTTCAATCTGACCTCTAGGATTTGACAAAGAGGCACTGATCCCACCTCACCAAAGGGACAAAAAGGCAAAGAGTATCAGTACAAAGACATGAGTTTTCAAAAGGTAAAATCAGAGGTCTTAAAAAGATCACAGGAGGTAGACATAAGCATTACTACACTAGTTCCATCTCACCAAAAGGAAAAAAAGGCAAAGAGTGTTAGTACAAAGGCTTTACTTTTCAAAGTACAGTCAAAGGCCTCTTAAAAAAGGATCAAAAGGAAGATAAGCATGAGGTGTCAAACTCCAGAAAGGACAGTGATCAAAAGAAAAAGTTCTGTAGGCACCTACAAAATTAGAAGTGGCCAAGGGGAATGCTATCACTCATTAATTCTCTAGGTTCAAGAGAGAACTCACCTAGGTAACCACAAACCTACTTTTAAACTCTAGGATCTAGCCTTCCTAGGGTTTAGAGAGGGCTCTCTCTATAAAATTTAACTTTGTTTCAATTTTTAAATATTAGGCTAGTTATGAATGTACAAATTTGGTTTGGTTTCATAGATTTGGTGGGAAAAATCACTTGAAAGGAAGGATAGTGGGAAATCTATTTGTCCATTGGGCTAAGGAGTCAAAATCAAGCAAGCAGGATGGGGATCAAGGACAAAATGTCAAATGTTTTCAGGGCAAGATAGATAACCCTTGAAGATCTTGGAAATTTGTTTTTATGAGGTGATATGATTGGGATAGAGTGCACTTAAGAATCCTTTGATCTAGAAAAGGAAGTAGTAGGAAGAGGTCAAACAAGAGAGGGAGAAATTAAGGGTTCCATACACTGGAAATTAGAGGAAAACATATAAATGATAACTAGTTTAAAAAATGGTGCTTTTAACAAATCCTATAGTAATGCTCCTACTTATACATTCAGATTTATAATAAACATAGATGGATGCATGTAACAAATAAAGATAACAATGACAAGTAGAAAATATTTCACTCCAAATAGCTAATCAGATGAATCCTGAAGTATGATGCCAACTGGTTTGATCCAGCCTGCTACTCGAATTTTGACACACAAAAGCTTTGAAGTCCAAGAATAAATGACTATAACAATCCCAGTAATTTTATTCCACAATAATACTTCAAAGGATGAAGTATTTATACAAATTCTAAAACTAGAATATCTTGAAAAAATATCAAGATTGGTTTACAAATATCTCAAACTATTTTACATAAATAGAACTTTAATAAAGGACACCCAAAACTAATGAATATATTTGGCACTATACTTATGGATTGATGGTTACAAAGAAGATAATTCTAATTTTATATCAACTCTAAGTTGATGATGGGGCATCCAAGTCACTAACTCTTTCCTTTCTTTGTGCATTATGCTCCAGAAATTCTACAAAATGTTGGTCCAATGATACCTTTGTATATCTCCATCCGAGATAGATATGTATAAAGTGAAAGAGGTTATTGTAGATAAATATGTTGGTGAGATAACCCTCTCTCATTTTACCAAAATTCAATTCCAGCGGTTCACAATAGGCTCTTCAAAAATATGTGTAAAACAAAACTTTGCACAGTCTAAAAAAATAGGCTGTAAAGATGTGCATGTATCTCTCATTATGTAATACCTGTGCATAAAGTGAGATAGGTTTTTGTAGATGGATATCTTAGGAACATAAATATCCTTCATTTTTTCAAAATTCATCTCGTATTTGGTCACAATAGTTTCTGTAAAACAATGACTTAAACAGGAAATTTCTGCAAAAATGTCCCTTCTTGCTCTGTTTTCATCTTTTAACCTTATTGTTCTTTTAACTGTTTTTCTTTTACTTTGGATAAATTTCATTGTTGGTGAAATAATTTTCATCTCATTTTAACCATTACTACCTCTGTATTTACTTTTACTATTTTACCTTGACTGCTCTGTAACTTTGTTTTAACCTTTAACGTGACTTTCATCTGATACACTTTAACTCTGATGTTCTTTGATTGTTTATGTTTTCACTGTCATTGTGAATTATTATTTCATTTTTACCATTCACTGTGAAAATTTGTCTCTCTCTACATAAATGACTTCTTTCTATTCTGCTGCCTGGAATCTTTTATTAAGGAATATCATTAAAACTCTTTTCTTTGTGAACTTTTCGAGTAAAACAGATCTTTAACTAGTATTTAGATTGTTTTATCCAAATTCTCCTTTTGCTAATTACTTGTAAAAAAAATAACTATTAATGAAACCCTGGCTACAGGGAGGTGATAATGGATTTAAGTGATCACAATACTGGATTTGATTTTGACATTTTTAGGCTTTCTGGGTAGCTAAAACTCTGCTTTTTAGGCATTTTGGCTACTTCTGCAAGATTAGACAGTTTGCAGAAGTATTTTTACTTTTAGCAGAGGTTTCTTGGATAAAATATGGTCTTTCTTTGCGCATTTCCTTCCAATTTTGGATTCTCAATAGGATTTACATACTTTTACTTATTATAAACAAGAAACAAGGGTTTCTTGGGTTTTTTTAATGAGTAATTGGACTAAAAATAATTTGAATTTAGGCACAGAGGCTTTAGGATACCTTTAGAGGATTTATGGCTTAATTTGGAGTTTAAACAGTTTATAGAAACTATTAAAAACTCGTGATTTTCCTTTAAAATAGCATACATCAATAAAACAGGGTTTCTGCAGAAAATTTGACAGGGTTTGGCCTGTTTTTTTGGTCTTTTTGATGTGTTTTTATGGATGATTTTTAGGCTATGAATGACATCTATCTTTTAAAAAGGTTTTTTCAAATTGGAGCAGGTTTAAGTTGGAAGAAAAATACCTTTTACATGCAGGTATAAGGTTTCGAGGAGGTTTCTAAGGTTTTTGAAAGGTTTGAACATCTTCCTTCTAATTTTTTTTGGAGCAATTCAGAGCTCCTCAGAAATCTTAAATGGTTGTAGTTTTAAATTTGCAGGCTTTTGGCTCAAAAATGGTGTAAAATGCTTGTTTCAAAGTTGGAAAAGCTTATACAGTGGTTATACACATAATGAGAGGAAATCAGTGCATTTCCAAAGTTATTTAGGAAAATTAGGGTTACATTTACTCTGCAATGAATAACGGTCACATCGGACGGGAAATGGTTTTGGTATCTGAAGGGGAGAAACCAAAGGTGGTTTTTGGGCTCAAAGGATCAAAACAACAAGCGGTTATCACCTACAGTTTGGGTGGTAAGTTGTTTTGGAGTGATCATACGTGATCCAATGAAAAGGGAACACATGGAGGAGAGAGAAAGTGGAAATACCACCCATTTCGTGTAGAAACGAAATGGTGGTGATCACGCTAGTTTATTTGCGATATGACATCTCCACCATTGTATTGCAGGGTAATAATGCAAACGGTTAAGATTTGTTATGAACACTGCGTTGAGATTGGGGAGTGGGGCCGGGGTTGATCAATGAGGCGGGGAGGTTTAAACTTTAGAAATAATCATTCTAAACGAAGTTTAAAACCTTAGGTTTAATATGATGTGGTGGATAAGTTTTATGTGTTAATTAAAACATTTTCCAACTTTTTAATTATACATATGGGCGCAGGCTTTTTATTATATAGTTTCTTAACTTTTGAGAGTTGTTTTAAAACTATAGGGGGTGGGGTATTTATATATAGATATGTTAAACCAATGGGATGGGGATGGGATTTATATTTCACACATGGGATATTATATCACTAGTTTTAATGTTAAAATAATGGGTTTGTGGGTTATATTTAAAATAAAAGGGTTTTAATAATATACAAGTGGGTGCAACTTAAGGAATTAATATATATAGTTAGTATTTAATATGAAATAAAGGGTGAAGTGTAGGGGATATGAAAATACATGTTTTAAATCTAAGTAAAGTGAAAATGATAGACAAAATAAAGCATTGTTGTTTCTTTTGTTTTTCACACTTTTAACTTAGGATAAAATGTATTTCATGGGTTTTGAGTGTTTTGAAAGGAAAATGAAATTAGTTACTTAGGGTTTTAATTTTACTAAGTAAAAATGGGTTTTTACTTAGGAAAAAAAATTATGATTATGAAAGAAGGATAAATTCTGATGAATGTGGGTTTTGTGTAGGGATTCAATATTTTTAACCAATCAGTCATCGAGCCTAGGGTCTGGTCCCAACAGAAGTCAAAGAAATGCTCTGAGCCTCTCTAACTAAAGGTTTAGATTACTGGATAATTGTAGCGGAGGGGAAATTAGTGATTTTTCCCGATGATGCTTTATTACATGCTTGCACAACTGCTTTCTACCTACCCATATTTATTTCTAACATTTTATACTTCATTTTCATGGGTGCATTTAAGCTTTCAACCCTAAATCCATTTTATTTTAAAGCATAAAAACTATCTAAGTCTAACCTTATTTCATCTGAGGACTCATATTAAACTGTTGAGCTCCTCAGTTATTCTCTATCTTATCTACTGATTTGTCAAGTTCACATTGTTTGACATATCTTTATTCTCTATCTAAAACATGAATTCAAAGCATGAAAAGTTAAGATTAAATTGTTTAACTGATCATGGATTATGCCATTTATTGACAATCTGCACATAATCATTATTCTTGAAGTAAAAGTAAATAGTAGTGGCATTTTTACTTGCTCACTTTTAGGTCTTATTTTTATCTATTTTTCTTTTGGGGTCTATTTTTTCTAAGTCCTTCAATATTTCTTTTAGGACTTTTTCCCTCTTTTCATTTTTTATTTATTTTTCATTTTTCAAAATATAGCAAAACAACTTGCAGAAAGCAACGTATGTACATATTTACAAGACTATCAAAGTAAATTCAAAAATTATGAATCCTATTATTATAGGACCCTAATAGGGAAGACACAAAAATGGTTTAAATTTCTCACCTCTCCCACTAGAGATATACCATTGTCAAAGTGGTCTGAGGAACAAATATATCACTAGTCTAAAGAAAAGTAGTAAAGCCTCCAACAATGGTTTCTTTATCAAAGTATATTATGAAAAAGATAGCTAGTCATGAATGACACTTCTGCAGGACTATCAAAATGGTTACCTACAGGAAAATTGATAAGATCAAACAAGCCTAAAAATATCTCACAATGGTGGCACATATGAAAACTAAAGAAGTTTTTGATGCCAACTGATAGGGTTTTCACCCCAAAAGGTCTCCACTGATTCACAGTGAAAACATGACAGAATGACAGTTCAAGGAAGGGAAAAATTCTTCTTTCTCATCCACCAAGCAATCAAAGGCATAAAAATATATGACTGAAGACTCCAAAGAAAAAGTGCGAACATGATTACAAGCTTACTATTTACAAGTGTTGAAAATTTTCATGGTTTTTTCTATGAATCTGGGTGAAATTTTCAGGCGCTACGCACCGACGAAGGTGCTACGCACAGAGCCGTCGGCACTGCGCACAGAGGAGGCAGAGACAGTGTAAAAATACATTGTGCTACACACCAAGGAGGAGGTGCTACGTACTGGAACAGGCACTGCGCACAGGGCCAAGTTCGGCCCGACCTGCCCGCAAAATCTCCAGCACTACGCACAGGCCTGCCCACAACCCGACCCGACCCAGCGCTACACATAGAGGGGTTTTGGCCAGACTTGCCCAAAAGGGGCCAAAATCAATTTTTTTTTGCCTCCAAGCCCCTGCAAAAAGTTAGACAAGGTTGGTGATCCCTCCTCTTTACCCTCCAAATGATCTTTTTCATAATCAAAGAGAGTATTAAAAACTTGATTTGGCCAAACCCTAATCTTCATGGCAAGCAAATATTTGACCTTATAGGGCAGAAGTTACTAATGGGAGAGTTGTCATTAGCCTAAATACATTCAATTACAAGATAATCCTCTTCTAAAACTCTAAAATCATTCCTTGATTACTTCATTTTCCCTCATTTGCTAAAAACTACCCACGCCATCCCTCATTGGTCTTCACTAGGCCTAAAGTTCTTCTCAAGCAAAAAAAACCACTTTGTTCAAAGATATAATCAGCCATAAGACACAGTTTTTAATGAATAAGACTAAGAATATAATGAAGAAAATGATGAAGATGACAGTCAACAAGAAGATGCACAGGACAATCAAGAAAAGAAGGTACATGAGCATGACAATGAGCACAATGATAGTGCAAACAGTGTTGAAATGAATGAAGATGATGATCTTGAAGAAACAGAGGGAGATGATGAGGAAATAGAATACCAAGAGCAGGCAGATAATGAGGCTGAAATAGAGTTTGAAGAGGAAGGCAGTGACCAAGGAAATAGCACTAATAAGACAATAAATGATGAGCAAGGCAGCCAAGAAAATGGTCATGACAGTCATGACAGCTGTCATGACTGTCATGACACTAATCAGTCTCTAAATGACAAAGAAAATAAAAGTGACAGTGTAGGGAATGATAAAGAAGAAGACATTAATGAAGGATAGAGTCAAAATAAGGCAAGTGAAGAAGGTAATGATCAGTTTGAAGGTCAAAGTGACAGTATAGAAAACAGTGAGGAAAATGAAGATGATAGTGATGTTGAAGGTCAAAAAGGCAGTGACCCAATGGGGCATGAAGTGACTCATGGAAGCCATGGAAAAGATGAAAGAGCTTGTGACAACACTAAAGGTCATAGCAATGATGGAGACATTGTCAAAACTACCATGATCACTCCTCTTAGATGCACATACCACAGAGGAAAAAGAGATGTGTTTGCTGCCTCAAAAAGGCAAAGGGACATCTCTTCTCCAGTTATCAAGCCAAAAGACAAAGGCAAGGAAAATATAGAAAGGAGTGAACAGCAAAGTAAAGGTGAGTAGGAGTAAGAGAATCAAGAAAACCAATCAAGAGCCTCAATTCATTGATCTAGACAGTGAAAATGAGGACAAAGAGATGGCCACCAGTTTGCTACTCTTGACCAAGGATGCACAGCTTCGGGAGTGGGAAAGAGATTTTGACATGGCACAAGGTGTCATTCAATATTACAAAGAGGAGCATGAGCATTTCAAGAAGGTGAAAAGGGACCTTGCTCTCCAAAAGAAAATGACCAAGCACTATGCAAAGAAAAACATGCTTGCTTGTGCCAAACTGAAGGAGGCCCCCATGGAGCTAGAAAACCTAAAAAGGGAAAAGAAGCATGATAGCCTTGGAATTTTGGCTGAGGATTCTCAATAGGTGTCCAAGACCTCTTGAGGGACCTCTCCACCAATTTTTGGGCAATTTGAACAAAATTTTGTTTTTTTGAAATTTTGAGGCCTTTGTGCGCAACACCCTAGGCGCTACGGACAAATTTGGTGCATCCTAAACTCACAAAATTTTCATTTTTGGATTCCTCACATCACCAACAGTCTTCTCACCAAATTTCAGATCATTTGGAGCAGTTTTGACCCCACAAAAGGTCAAAAACCATCAAAATTTTGGCCTTTCTGCCTCATTTTCAGACTAGGTGCTACGCACAGAGTAGTGTTGGGAAAATTGGTTTTTGAATAGATAAATGGCACTCACTCAACACAACTCAAGAATTTCTGAAAATTAGACTCGTCAGGCTTTCCAATGAGCCATCACGGAGCCAAATCTGACATCAGGAAGGGGTCCAAAACTCAGCCACAAAAGACCCTATTTTCTGCTGAAGTGGTGCTATGCACAGAGGCTGTGTAGTGTGTTTTGGACCAAAAGTCAACAAAACACACTCATTTATTGCAAATATATATTTTTGAGTTTTTTAAGGCAAATTACTCTAGAATTAGGTGCAAATAGTTATTTTGGCATTTATTTCTTAGGATATTATGTGCCTTGGGCCTTGCATGGTCTCTTGATCATAAATGGCATTTATGGTTAAATTTGACATTTTCCTACCACATTTAGGGTTTTGTTCATCCTTTGCTCCATAAATATAGCATGGGGTCCCTATGTATTTTGTTGGCTTTTGATGAACTTGGAGAGCAATACATGGTTTCTATGAGCTTGGAGAAGAAATTGGTTTTGTGAAGTTGATGAATGGCTTGTTTGGCTTGATGATGGAGAAGCTTGTTTGCAGGATTCCTTAGCTTGGTGAATGGTGATGTCTTCTTAACTTGTTTATGTTTTCTTGTTCTCATTATGTTTCCTCCTTCTTGGTTGCTATAAATCAGAAAAGTATAGGTTGAGACATGCTCTTTGAGTCACCTCAATCCTCCTGTTTGTTATAGCTTTGATGTTTTCCTCTGTTTGGTCATCTTAAGGAATTCTTGATTGCTCCTTAGGTCCACCAAAACTTGTTTTTGTTTCACATATGGTTAGTATGCTAGTTTACAAGTATGATTCACAGTATGCCCTACTTATTTGAAGCTTTCGAAACTCTATCTTGAAACCTTTCTTTGGAATATTATTTGTTAGGTTAGGTCAAAGAGGTCTCGTTCGATCTTGCCCTTTTCCCGTGCCTACTGTTTGTGCTCAACCTAGTGTTCCTAAATTGAGTTCATTAATTGTCAACCAGGGCTAGTAAACTAATGAAATGTGGTGCACTATATGTGCCTAGGTATTTGTTTCTCACTACGTTGTGTTTAGTGTTTTATGATGTTTTTGGTTTTATGGTTTTATGTTGAAAAAGGAAAGAACTAAGTGCTGGTGAAAAGAAGCTATTGGTTGTGTTAAAACAGAACAAAGCCTAAACTATAGATGGCAAACAACAAGTGCAAAGTTTGATAATGACTTCAGTGCAAGAAAATAAATCACAACATGAACTTAAACTTATCCAATTCATTCATTAAAGATGTGTTGGAAGAGCTTGAGAAATGGACAAGTTAAGTATAAATGAAGTTCTCCTAATTAAACAATCAAACAATCAACTTACAATGTTACAACATCTCATCCATGATTAAAGTTTAATATATATTTGGAAAATAACATTTGTAGCACAATAAGATTTCTACTCTAAACTAGCTTCTAATTCTGTTCTGCAACTCAATTTAACACCACTAGGCCTCACTCAAAAGTTATAGATTTCCTTTTTAGAATAGTCTTTGAGAAAAGGCTTGTTTGTGAAATGGTAAAAAGGTTGCAAAATACTCCAGGCCTTAGACTGATACTAGCTTCTGTCCAGATGATTATGTATTAATATGAGTTTGGAAAAAAATAAGTTTTGTAAATAATGAAGACCGTGGTATTTAAATTTAACAACTAATACAATTTAAAATGCAATGGATAGCAACTAAACTGGAATGTTAATACAGTGAGCTAAGACTAAACTAGAGTGCTACTAGTCTACTTGGAGTACAGTGAACAGTGTTAAACTAAAATGTCATTATCAAACTGAAATGTAGTTACAGAGCTGAACTAAATGCATTCTAACTCCGGAGTGCTGTAACTAAATTAACATGCAACTAACCTAAGGAATTCTACAGTCCATCTCATTCAATATGAATGATATTTTGGAAGAGTTTGTGAAAACAAGTATGGCTGTATTATTCAATGCAATTGAACATAAACATAAAACTGAAAGCAAATACAACTAGAATCTAAGACACCACAGTTGTTTCTTATTCGTTGTTAATGATGTTTTGGAAGAGTTTGTAAGAGTAAGACCGGCTGTGACACTTAGTGTAAACAAGCAACTAAAACCTACAATACCACAGGTATGCCTTATTCATCGTGATGATATTTTGGAAGATTTTTTTAGAGTAAGTCTAGCTGTGATAATTAACGAAAGGAAATGCAACTAAAATCTACAACACCACAGCTATGCCTTATTCATCGTAATGATATTTTGGAAGAGTTTATAAGAGTAAGTATAGCTGTAATGATTAATGAAACAAGTATGAAACATAAACTTCAGAAATCTACTTAAGCTAGAAATGAAAACGAGACTCAAATACTTATCTAAACCGTATAAACAAGACTTCTCAGGAGGCAGGGGCCCTCTACCACCAGAGTAGCACGAAATCTACTTCAAGATTGATTCAACGCTTTCAAGGAAATGATGTTTCTTTTATTAAAGAGAAATTACTTCAAAACAAAGTGTTTTCGGACTTCTAAAATCTAGCAATCAACCATAAAATCTAACCTTGTCCCTCGGTTTCCCAAGCATATTTATAACAAAATTACATAACCGTATCTAAGATAACATAGGAATAATTATCTTTCCTAATTAGAATCGAACTAGAACTCTGAAGGTGGTCTCGTAATATGATTAAGGACATCTGGATTGTCCTTATCCTGTTAGGAGTCTACCTCCTAATTTGAGTTCCCACGTGCATAACCGCCTACAGGATTCCGTTCAAACTTCGTGGAGAGAAACAAATGATAAGGAGATGATGTGGAATACGACCATATGTGCTTTTCTCTGAGATGACACCTAGAACCTGTGTAGACATGAAGCCGGCTGCAGAATTGGCAACTAGCTACAGAATGTCTGCATTCTGTAGCTAGATTTAGTTCAAAAAGTACTACAATGACAAAATCATAAAAACATAGCAAGTTAGTCATAATATTCATTCTCAAATAAATTTTAACTAATTCTATTGATCATTTGAGCCTGAGATTAACAATGGACAAAAGAAATGGAGTGGAATGTGGTGGAAGAAAGAACATTCTTGGATCTCAACATACCCCCACTGCTAGATTCTTGCATGTCCTCATGCAACTATTCCATGAACTCTGAGACCTCTGCAAGAACATCCAACCCTCTTCTTCTGCTTTGCCTGGTAGTTAAAGGCCTTCTGGGCTTCCTGATGACTAACTTGAACCTTAAATTGGTAAGTGCCCTGATTAACTTTTTGTTTCTCTTTTTCAATTTTTCATTGGCCTTTTCCACTTTGTCCATTTGTAGAGACAGGGTTGAAGTCATATTGGTTTTTAGTTTAACTTGCTCCTTCAAAATATCATTTTCAGTCCTGATATGCCTATTAAGTACTTCTAACTCGTACTTATCTCTTCTTAGCACATCTATTTCGAACTCTGGTGGAATAGGGGTTCTGTCTCTACTTTCTGAAGCTCTTCTCTCCAATGACTCAACATATTTGTAAATTTCTTGCTGTGCAGGGTCTATTTCAGGAGTTTCTTCATCAAAATCCTGCTCAGTAGGTGTTTCTTCATCTTCTATGTTGATGACTCCAGTTTTTTTAAATTTTGTTTTATTTAGTATCCGCCTAAGTCTGTGGCTCCTTCTCGGTTGAGATGGCCCTTCTCCTTTTTCTCTGGAAAATTTTCTTATGATCCTCTCTTTCTTAAGCTGCTTCTTAATCTGAACTAATTTTTCATAAATCATTTCTTCACTGCTTTCTTGTATTGTTTTACCAGTTTCAGTTTTGGAGGATTTCCATTTTCTGCTTCTTTTTGTAGGTTTGTCTTCAGGTGGAGGTTCCTTTGGTTCCTCAAAGTGATTTCTCACCAAGAAGTCATACCAAGTATCTCCCATTTTTTCTAAATGATGTTCAATTAAAATCTTGACTAAACCATGGTGGTATAAGGTTGTTTCCAGAAATTGAATTCTCTTTTGAACATTTGAAGCCATTTTCTTTAAACTAGAAAGTACCATATCTACCTTCACAAGTGATGAATTTTTGCAAGATAAGCAACATGTTCCTCCATTTGTTCTTTAATGCAGAGCTAGGGATACCCTTTTTAAAAATGGTGACATCCATACCTGGTGACTTGAGTATCTGCTTCCATGCTTCGTTATGAAATTCTCTGTTCTTAAACCACCTTTCTCCTTGTCTAGGCAATCCTGTTGCTTCTGCAATAAAATCCTCTGTGACAGTGAATTTAATATCTCCAACTTCTACCTCGGCTCCATTAAAGGATCTTGCAAAAGTTTTAGTAACCTCTTTGTGGAAGCCACTGAATTTTTCAAGGAATTGCAACCATCCTGCTTGTTGTAATATTTCTCTGATTTGGGGATAGCCTTCCAAGTACTTAGTGCCAGCTAGTTCAGTTCTCACTATGAGGCCCATAACTCTTCTTCAATCCTCAATTCACTAGTCTTCTGCTCATGATGAGAATGGCCGTTAACAAGTTTTTTTTGCTCCACAAATGTTTCCTCTATTCACGGTGACAATGGTTGTTATAGAGATGCATCTGTCTCACAGACCGAAATGGTTAAATGTTGGCTACGGGAAAGAGTGATATGGAGTGGTTACAGAATGAATATAATGAGGTGAGGATGATGTATATGAGTTGAAAGATATCATAGAAGGAAAAGACCGCGGAGATATTTTGTAACGAATTCAAAATCATCATTAAATGCTTAGTGACATGACTAATCCAATCACTTCAGCACTTTAACCGTTTAGATTTTTAAATGATGATCAGATATGGGTTTTGAAATGGCGGAATAGAAGGAGTTTTATCCAAAGTTTTTGCGGGAGGTTTGTTAGGCATGATCAACAAAATTAATTAAAACAAATTTTTGAATAATATATAACTGAACTATGCTAAAAATTTTCATGATATGTCACCATAATAATTTCATACCTTTGTCTTTGCTTTGATTTTCTTGTGATCTTCATATGCTTTGTTCTCCCCTGAAAATCATTACTTTTTGAGTCTTCATAACTCCCTTGAATTTGTTTGTTCTTGGATATGCAGGATCATTTTGTTGCAGATCAAATGATTACTAGATAGTGCTTTCAGGCTCTCTGGCTGCAGAATGTCTGTCTGGCTGCAGAATGTCCGACTGGCTGTAGAATGTCTGATTGATTGCAAAATGTACCTGTAGAGAACTTGGAATATGGTTTGAAGATGGAATGATGAAAGGTTGTATGAAATGAATAATGAAATATGGTAGGATGGAGTATGAATGAAATGAATAATGGAGTGGAATGGATCACAACTTATGAAATGGAGTGAAGTATGAGAAGTGGGCTGCAATTCATGATATGTATTATTTAATTGCAGAAAAACATCAAACTTTAAAAATTTGGAATTGAAATGAGGTGGATGAAGTATGGAATGAAATGAATGAAATATGGAATGAAGTGAAGTATGAATGAATGAAGTGAAATGGAGTATGGATGAATGAATGAAATGGAATATGAATGGATGAAATGAGATGGACCATAAGTGAAATGGATCTGCACTTATGATTTTGTAACAGCTACTTACAGAGAAAAAAAAACAAAATGAAAAAGTTAGAGTGTCAGAAAAATTCTGATTTTCACTCTATCTTTTCTGTATAAACATGCCAATCAGTGATTGGTTTTCATGTTTATACTTTTATTTTATTTTTTTTTATTTTTTTTAATATACCTGACTTCAGAAAATTCAATTAAGTTGATGAAGAAGAAAGATTCTTCTTCATTAACTTCACATCATTGTTTTCATGGAACTTCTTGACAAATTCTTCTCTTGAGAGTGGTTTGTGATACAACTTCAATCTATGACCATTCACAAGAAAAGTAACCTCTTCTTCATCTATTGTCCTGATTTTTATTGCTCCATTGTCAAAAATTCTCACAATTTCATATGGCCCAAGCCAATGTGTTTAAAATTTACTTTGAAAATCCTTGAACTTTGAATCAAACAAGAAATCCCAGTCACCTTCTTTGAACTTATTCTCCTTGATGTACTTGTCATGCCATCTAGTCCTTTGTTGTTGGACTAGACTTGTTTTCTGAATTGCATTTTGTTTGATCTCATCCAATTCATTAATCTGCTCCAATCTGTGCTTTTGTGCCTCTGATAGATCAAGTCCTAGCTGAACTGCCATTTTGAAAGTTTGAATCTGGAACTCTATGGGAAACAAAACTTGCTTTCCATAAACAAGTTCATAAGAAGTATGGCTTGTTGTGCTTCTCCATGTAGTTCTATAGGCCCACAAGGCTTCAGGAAGCCTATCTACCCAATCTCTTCTATGTAAATGAACAATCTTTGTTAGGATCCCTTCAATGACCTTATTAGTAGAATCCACTTGACCATTTTCTTGTGGATGATAAGGAGTAGATTTTCTGTGTCTAATTCTATACCTCTCCATCATTTGTTCCACTAGCCTTGATGTGAATTGAGCTCCTTGATCTGTAAAAATTTCCCTTGGGACACCAAAACGAGTAAAAATATCCTCAAAAATAAAATTAACTACAGATGCTTCAGTAGCAAAAAGTAATGGCTTGGCCTCTAGCCATTTGGTAACATAATCAGTGCAAAATAATATATATCTCTTTTGTCTTGATGGAGGACTAATAGGTCCTACAAAATCCAAAGCCCATTTTTCAAAAGGTTCAATATGTACCTGAGGCTGCAATGGCATCTCACTTGAAGGAGAAGGTTTCCCCACACTTTGGCTATTGTCACACCTTTTGACATACTCTTTAGCATCTTTGAAAAGGGATGGCCAATAATATCCTAAATGAAGGATCTTATAGGTTTTCCTCTTATCAACAAAGTGTCCGCCACAAGGTTCATCATGACATGCTTTGAGAATATCAGGCATCTCATCTTCCCGAACACATCTCCTAACGATAAAATCTGGACCTGTCCTGTAAAACTCATTAGCAACCCATGAATATTTTGCAATGTCATAAATGATTTTTATTTTATCTCTTGCATTCATTATTGAAGGAAATTTCCTTGAAACTAAATAATTAGCAATGTCAGCAAACCAAGGAGTCTGAGTAGAAATTGCAAAAAGATATTCATCAGGAAATTGATCTTCAACTGGGGTATTGTCTTGGATGTTTTGGAGTCTAGATAGGAAATTAGCTACTGTGTTTTTTTTTCCAGACCTATCTAGAATGGTAATGTTGAATTCTTGTAAAAGCAATAACCATATTATGAATCTTCCATTAGTGATTGATTTATTCATTAGATATCTAATTGCAGAATGATCTATGTGAACAAAAGTTTCATAGCCTGTTATATAGTGTATGAATTTGTTTATGGCATGAACAACAGCTAAAAAATCTTTTTTAGTTACAGTATAGTTTAACTCTGCAGGAGTCAAATTTTTACTAGTATAATAGATGGCATAAGGAATCAGGTCTTTTTGTCCCAATACTGCTCCTAGAGCTGTATCTGAGGCATCTGTGTAAATATGAAAAGGTAACTTCCAGTTAGGTCCCCTTAAAATAGGTGCTTCAGAAATTTTTGTTTTCAGGGTCTCAAAGACTAACTAGCAATCAGAATTCCAATTTAATTCACAGTTTTTGGTAAGTAATTTGAAGAGTGGAGATGCTATCTTAGTGAAGTTTTGTATAAATCTTCGATAATACCCTGTAAATCCAAGAAAACTCCTAACATATTTTTGACAAATTGGAATAGATAAATTATAGATGACTTCAACTTTTGACTCATCAAATCTAATCCCATCCCCTGAAATGTGATGTCCTAAAACAATTCCTTCAGTAAACATCATAAAACACTTCTCATGGCTAAGTGAAATATTTTCTTATTTACATATTTTTAAGACTTTTTCCAAGTTTACTAAGGCTTCTTCAAATGTGTTTCCATAAACTGTGAAATCATCCATATATACCTCTACACAATCATGTATTAGATCTGAAAAAATTCCTAATACTACCCTTTGAAATGTTGCAGGTGCATTGCATAATCCAAATGGCAATACTCGGTAAGCATAGGTACCCCAAGGACAGTTAAATGTAGTTTTGTCTTCATCTTCAAGTGCTACTTTAATTTTATTGTAACCACTAAACCCATCTAGAAATGAGAAGTATTTTTTGCCAATTAATGTATCTAACACTTGATCTATGAAAGGTAAGGGAAAATGGTCTTTAAGAGTAGCTTTGTTTAATTCTCGGTAGTCAATACATACCCTCCATTTACCATTTTTCTTTGGCACAATTACCAAAGGAGAAACCCACTGACTATCTGAAATAGGATAGAGTAAGTTGACATTCAACAATTTTTGCAATTCTTCTTTAACAATCTCCCTAAGATTTGGATTCATCCGTCTTTGAGGTTGTCTGATTGGTTTACAATTTTCCTCTATGTAGATGTGATGAGTGCAAGTCTTGGGGCTTATCCCTTTCATATCATTGTACTCCCATGCATATGCAGAAGAATGTCTCTGTAAGATCTTGACTAGCTCTTCTTGTTGAGATTTTTCTAGGTTCTTGTTTATGTTTAAAGTTTTTCCTGGAAATATCTCACTTGTAGAGCTGCCAAATTTATCCATAGAATGAAGAGACATTTGTCTTGATGATAACAACTCAATGTTGGATTCTTCTTGAAATTTTTCATATTTGCATTCCGAAGAGGATTCAAAGTTTTCTAAAGTATTCAGAATTTGACTATCTTCACTAATTTCTGAAATTGTGAAGAGAGGTTGTAAGTCTTCTTCATCATCTATCCATTGAGTATCATCTAAATCTGTAATTGTCCTTGCTAGAGGATACAAAGTGAATTTCTTAGTTGAACTACCATCAGAGATGTACATATCACCGGATCTACAACTAATGAAAGCATCAGTTGTAGCTAACCAAGGTCTCCCTAATATAATAGGATGTCCTCCTAGATTATTCTTAGGAGTTAGGATCATAAAATCCACAGGGTACTCCCAAGAATCTAGGGACACTGGAATGTCTTCTATTACCCCATCAAGTTTGATCACAGATCTGTCTGCTAATTGTAATAATGTGGGTGTAAAGAGAAGATTAGGAAGTTTCAGTTTATCCATGATTTGTCTACTCATGATATTGATTGCTGCTTCTAAATCAATGAGTGTGTTTTGGATCTCAATTCCATTGATGTGAATTTTAACAACTGGATTTCCTGGGTCTAGATACTTTGGAATAGCAATCTTACCCATCATGATATCTGCTATTTTTCCTTCCAGTTGAATTTTCTTTGTCTCTCTTATTCTTTTTCTTGTTTTCTTCATACTCAACTCCTTTATTGTCTTTGCTAAAATTGGAATTTCCTTGATAGCTTGTAATAATGGAATCTTAATACAAACATTTCTCAGCTCATCTAGGAAATCATAATTAGGCACCATAATTTTTTTTTCTACACCTCTATCAATTTGTAATCTTTTTGGAAAGGGAGGTGTAGGAGTGGATGTTGATGGCTGCTCTAATACAGGAGTTGAAATTATTGGTTCTGTTTGTTTTGATTTTTCAATGTTTGGGTCCTGAAAAGATGTGTCTTCTTCAAGAATTTTATTTTCCCATAGAGAGTCTACCTCAGAGTTTCCTTGTTCTTGTATAATCACAGAAGATTTCCTCTTTTCAAGTATTCTTCCAGACCTAAGTTGAACATCACTAAGATCTAGAGGAGTAATTAAATAAGTTGGAAACTGTTGGCCTTCTATCATGTATGTATTCTGAGGATTTTTATTTTTGGGGTTTGGTATGGGTTGAGCAGGCAACTGATTTGATTTATGAAGAAATGGTAATGGGAGTGGTTGATTTTGATGTTGTGGATTTTGAGGATTTTGTTGAAAATTTTGTTGGGGAGGAAAATGTGGATATGGTGGATAGGATGGTGGATACTGATAGTACTGAGAGTATCTTCCATAGGGATTTTGTGAACCTTGTGCCCAAGCTTGAGATTGATTTTGAAATTGGGGCCAAGGTTGCTGCCAAGAATTCCAATTTGGTGGGGGTTTATTATACATTTGATCATGAAATCCTTGTGTTTGAGGTCCTTGCCAAGGCCTTCTAGAGACAAAATTGAGAGATTTTGTGGAACTTGTAGGAGTATCTTCTTGAAAGACAGCTTTAAGACCAGGAAGTGAAGGAAAACTCTTGGTCTCATGTTTTTCTGAACAAATTACACAGGTCTCTACAACTTTTGCATCCAAAGGACATTCTCTCAAGGCATGCTTCTTTCTACATTTGGGACAAAAGATTGCTAAAGCATCAGGTTCAGCTTTTTGATTGTTTTGTAACTTAAGGGTGTCTATTTGTTCACTAAGACTCCCTAAGATTTCAGATTTGAATTCATCAAGCATATGCCCTATCTCTGCCCTACTTACTGTCCCAGAAGCAGACTTACTTACCCTTGCAAGAGCAGGGTCTCTTGGTCCTTTCACAGTTTTAGATTTTCCTCTTGAAAGGTTGATACATAACTTAGATATTTCAGGTAATGTGAGCTGAGATATATCCCCTTTTCCCATCATGTTAAGGATATCCAACCATTCATCCCTAATTGTCTTCAACAAGAGAGATTTTAAAGTGTCTTGATCTAAGTTCTCCATTTTTGCTCTTTTGATGTTGTAATGAAATCTCTCCAACAAATCTTCCAAATTTTCATCTTCTTTTTGTAACATCTTAAACACTTTCTCCTTATGATTGATTGGCATACAATAATCCAAATACCTCTCTAGAAATGCTTGTTTCATGTCTTCCCATGTCCTAATAGAACTGTTGATCAAACTCATAAACCACTTCAATGCTTCTCCTTTCAATGTTGAAGGAAATAGTTTAAGTTTTTGAGCATCTTGTAAGTAGTCATAAGTTCTACACAGGATTTCAAATTCAAATAGGAAGGTTTCAGGATCTTCAGTTTTAAGTCCATAGAAGTTTGGAAGGACAAAGGGTGAAATATTTTTCATGGTTGTATTGGTTTCTTCATCTATTATAGGAAACCCAAAAGAGCTTCCCATTTCTCTTCTACCTCTTCCTCCTTCTGCACCTCTACCTCCTTCTCCTCTACCTCTACCTCTACCCCCTCCAAATAATGTGTGTTCTCCATTAAAGACTCCTCCTCCCCCTTCTTCTGCCATAGTTGATTCTTCTGTGGAAGTGGAAAAGTTTGTGTCTCCAGCAGGAGTCCTTGAATCTTCTTCTAAGACAGGTTCATTGGATGAAGTGGAAGGTCTTTCTAATGGAATATCTGATCTTAAGTCCTCTGGGAGTCTAGGATCAGTAAAGGATTGAATGTGAGTCTGAGTTGGAGGTGTGCTGGCTCTAGGTCTTGATGAAACAAGTGGTGTTCTAGGAATCAAACTTCTGCTTCTACTTCTTATGAATCTACCCCTTGAGTCTCTCTCTCTACGCATATAATTGTTTTTGGGAGTTAAGAAACAAGGCTACCTAGTTACACTTCCCCGGCAACGGCGCCAAAATGTTTGTGCTCAACCTAGTGTTCCTAAATTGAGTTCATTAATTTTCAACCAGGGTTGGTAAACTGCTGAAGTGTGGTGCACTATATGTGCCTAGGTATTTGTTTCTCACTATGTTGTGTTTAGTGTTTTATGATGTTTTTGGTTTTATGGTTTTATGTTGAAAAACGAAAGAACTAAGTGCTGGTGAAAAGAAGCTATTGGTTTTGTTAAAACAGAACAAAGCCTAAACTATGGATGGAAAACAACAAATGTAAAGTTTGATAATGACTTCAGTGCAAGAAAATAAATCACAACATGAACTTAAACTTATCCAATTCATTCATTAAAGATGTGTTGGAAGAGCTTGAGAAATGGACAAGTTAAGTATAAATGAAGTTCTCCTAATTAAACAATAAAACAATCAACTTACAATGTTACAACATCTCATCCATGATTAAAGGTTTATTGGAATATATATTTGGAAAAGAACATTTGTAGCACAATAAGATTTCTACTCTAAACTAGCTTCTAATTCTGTTCTGCAACTCAATTTAACACCACTAGGTCTCACTCAAAAGTTATAGATTTCCTTTTTAGAATAGTCTTTGAGAAAAGGCTTGTTTGTGAAATGGTAAAAAGGTTGCAAAATACTCCAGGCCTTAGACTAATACTAGCTTCTATCCAGATGATTATGTATTCATATGAGTTTGGAACAAAATAACTTTTGTAAATAATGAAGACTGTGGTATTTAAATTTAACAACTAATACAATTTAAAATGCAATGGATAGCAACTAAACTGGAATGTTAATACAGTGAGCTAAGACTAAACTAGAGTGCTACTAGTCTACTTGGAGTACAGTGAACAGTGTTAAACTAAAATGCCATTATCAAATTGAAATGTAGTGACAGAGCTGAACTAAATGCATTCTACCTCCGGAGTGCTGTAACTAAATTAACATGCAACTAACCTAAGGAATTCTACAACCCATCTCGTTCAATATGAATGATATTTTGGAAGAGTTTGTGAAAACAAGTATGGTTGTATTATTCAATGCAATTGAACATAAACATAAAACTGAAAGCAAATACAACTAGAATCTAAGACACCACAGCTGTTTCTTATTCGTTGTTAATGATCTTTTGGAAGAGTTTGTAAGAGTAAGACCGGTTGTGACACTTAGTGTAAACAAGCAACTAAAACCTACAATATCACAGCTATGCCTTATTCATCGTGATGATATTTTGGAAGAGTTTATTAGAGTAAGTCTAATTGTGATAATTAACGAAAGGAAATGCAACTAAAACCTACAATACCACAGCTATGCCTTATTCATCGTGATGATATTTTGGAAGAGTTTATTAGAGTAAGTATAGCTGCAATGATTAATGAAACAAGTATGAAACATAAACTTTAGAAATCTACTTAAGCTAGAAATGAAAACAAGACTAAAATACTTATCTAAATCGTATAAACAAGGCTGCTCAGGTAGCAGGGGCCCTCTACCACCAGAGTAGCACGAAATCTACTTCAAGATTGATTCAACGCTTTCAAGGAAATGATGCTTCTTTCATTAAAGAGAAATTACTTCAAAACAGAGTGTTTTCGGACTTTTGAAATCTAGCAATCAACCATAAAATATAACCTTGTCCCTCGGTTTCCCGAGCATATTTATAACAAAATTACATAACCGTATCTGAGATAACAAAGGAATAATTGTCTTTCCTAATTAGAATCGAACTAGAACTCTGAAGGTGGTCTCGTAATATAATTAAGGACATCTGGACTGTCCTTATCCTGTTAGGAGTCTACCTCCTAATTTGAGTTCCCACGTGCATAACCGCCTACAGGATTCTGTTCAAACTTCGTGGAGAGCAACAAATGATAAGGAGATGATGTGGAATACGACCATATGTGCTTTTCTCTGAGATGACACCTAGAACCTGTGTAGACATGAAGCTGGCTGCAGAATTGGCAACTAGCTACAGAATGTTTGCATTCTGTAGCTAGATTTAGTTCAAAAAGTACTACAATGACAAAATCATAAAAACATAGCAAGTTAGTCATGATATTCATTCTCAAATAAATTTTAACTAATTCTATTGATCATTTGAGCCTGAGATTAACAATGTAAAAAAGAAATGGAGTGGAATGTGGTGGAAGAAAGAACATTCTTGGAGCTCAACATACCCCCACTGCTAGATTCTTGCATGTCCTCATGCAACTATTCCATGAACTCTGAGACCTCTGCAAGAACATCCAACCCTCTTCTTCTGCTTTGCCTGGTATTTAAAGGCCTTCTGGGCTTCCTGATGACTAACTTGAACCTTAAATTGGTAAGTGCCCTGATTAACTTTTTGTTTCTCTTTTTCAATTTTTCATTGGCCTTTTCCACTTTGTCCATTTGTAGAGACAGGGTTGAAGTCATATTGGTTTTTAGTTTAACTTGCTCCTTCAAAATATCATTTTCAGTCCTGATATGCCTATTAAGTACTTCTAACTCGTACTTATCTCTTCTTAGCACATCTATTTCGAACTCTGGTGGAATAGGGGTTCTGTCTCTACTTTCTGAAGCTCTTCTCTCCAATGACTCAACATATTTGTAAATTTCTTGCTGTGCAGGGTCTATTTCAGGAGTTTCTTCATCAAAATCCTGCTCAGTAGGTGTTTCTTCATCTTCTATGTTTATGACTCCAGTTTGTTTAACTTTTGTTTTATTTAGTATCCCCCTAAGTCTGTGGCTCCTTCTCGGTTGAGATGGCCCTTCTCCTTTTTCTCTGGAAAATTTTCTTATGATCCTCTATTTCTTAAGCTGCTTCTTAATCTGAACTAATTTTTCATAAATCATTTCTTCACTGCTTTCTTGTATTGTTTTACCAGTTTCATTTTTGGAGGATTTCCATTTTCTGCTTCTTTTTGTAGGTTTTTCTTCAGGTGGAGGTTCTTTGGTTCCTCAAAGTGATTTCTCACCAAGAAGTCATCCCAAGTATCTCCCATTTTTTCTAAATGATGTTCAATTAAAATCTTGACTAAACCATGGTGGTATAAGGTTGTTTCCAGAAATTGAATTCTCTTTTGAACATTTGAAGCCATTTTCTTTAAACTATGAAGCAAGAAAAAGGGCAAGTTGAGTTCTTCTTCTAGAAAATGCATTATCAAACTAATATGGTAAACATAGAAAGTACCATATCTACCTTCACAAGTGATGAATTTTTGTAGGATAAGCAACATGTTCCTCCATTTGTTCTTTAATGCAGAGCTAGGGATACCCTTTTTAAAAATGGTGACATCCATACCTGGTGACTTGAGTATCTGCTTCCATGCTTCGTTATGAAATTCTCTGTTCTTAAACCACCTTTCTCCTTGTCTAGGCAATCCTGTTTCTTCTGCAATAAAGGCCTCTGTGACAGTGAATTTAATATCTCCAACTTCTACCTCGGCTCCATTAAAGGATCTTGCAAAAGTTTTAGTAACCTCTTTGTGGAAGCCACTGAATTTTTCAAGGAATTGAAACCATCCTGCTTGTTGTAAGATTTCTCTGATTTGGGGATAGCCTTCCAAGTACTTAGTGCCAGCTAGTTCAGTTCTCACTATGAGGCCCATAACTCTTCTTCAATCCTCAATTCACTAGTCTTCTGCTCACGGTGACAATGGTTGTTATAGAGATGCATCTGTCTCACAGACCGAAATGGTTAAATGTTGGCTACGGGGAAGAGTGATATGGAGTGGTTATGGAATGAATATAATGAGGTGAGGATGATGTATATGAGTTGAAAGATATCATAGAAGGAAAAGACCGCGGAGATATTTTGTAACGAATTCAAAATCATCATTAAATGCTTAGTGACGTGACTAATCCAATCACTTCAGCACTTTAACCGTTTAGATTTTTAAATGATGATCGGATATGGGTTTTGAAATGGCGGAATAGAAGGAGTTTTATCCAAATTTTTTGCGGGAGGTTTGTTAGACATGATCAACAAAATTAATTAAAACAACTTTTTGAATAATATATAACTGAACTATGCTAAAATTTTTCATGATATGTCACCATAATAATTTCATACCTTTGTCTTTGCTTTGATTTTCCTGTGATCTTCATATGCTTTGTTCTCCCCTGAAAATCATTACTTTTTGAGTCTTCATAACTCCCTTGAATTTTCTTGTTCTTGGATATGCAGGATCATTTTGTTGCAGATCAAATGATTACTAGATAGTGCTTTCAGGCTCTATGGCTGCAGAATGTCTGTCTGGCTGCAGAATGTCCGACTGGCTGTAGAATGTCTGATTGATTGCAAAATGTACATGTAGAGAACTTGGAATATGGTTTGAAGTTGGAATGATGAAAGGTTGTATGAAATGAATAATGAAATATGGTAGGATCGAGTATGAATGAAATGAATAATGGAGTGGAATGGATCACAAATTATGAAATGGAGTGAAGTATGAGAAGTGGGCTGCAATTCATGATATGTATTATTTAATTGCAGAAAAACATCAAACTTTAAAAATCTGGAATTGAAATGAGGTGGATGAAGTATGGAATGAAATGAATGAAATATGGAATGAAGTGAAGTATGAATGAATGAAGTGAAATGGAGTATGGATGAATGAATGAAATTGAATATGAATGGATGAAATGAGATGGACCATAAGTGAAATGGATCTGCAGTTATGATTTTGTAACAGCTGCTTGCAGAAAAAAAACAAAATGGAAAAGTTAGAGTGTCAGAAAAATTCTAATTTTCACTCTATATTTTCTGTATAAACATGCCAATCAGTGATTGGTTTTCATGTTTATACTTTTATTTATTATTATTATTATTTTTTATTTATTTATTTATTTATTTTTCAATATATCTGACTTCAGAAAATTCAATTAAGTTGATGAAGAAGAAACATTCTTCTTCATTAACTTCACATCACTGTTTTCCTGGAACTTCTTGACAAATTCTTCTCTTGAGAGTGGTTTGTGATACAACTTCAATCTATGACCATTCACAAGAAAAGTAACCTCTTCTTCATCTATTGTCCTGATTTTTGTTGCTCCATTGTCAAAAATTCTCACAATTTCATATGGCCCAAGCCAATGTGTTTGAAATTTACCTTGAAAATCCTTGAACTTTGAATCAAACAAGAGAGCCCAGTCACCTTCTTTTAACTTCTTCTCCTTGATGTACTTGTCATGCCATCTAGTACTTTGATGTTGGACTAGACTTGTTTTCTGAACTGCATCTTGTCTGATCTCATCCAATTCATTAATCTGCTCCAATCTGTGCTTTTGTGCCTCTGATAGATCAAGTCCTAGCTGAACTGCCATTTTGAAAGTTTGAATCTGGAACTCTATGGAAAACAAAACTTGCTTTCCATAAACAAGTTCATAAGGAGTATGGCCTGTTGTGCTTCTCCATGTAGTTCTATAGGCCCACAAGGCTTCAGGAAGCCTATCTACCCAATCTTTTCTATGTAAATGGACAGTCTTTGTTAGGATCCCTTCAATAACCTTATTAGTAGATTCCACTTGACCATTTGCTTGTGGATGATAGGGAGTAGATTTTCTGTGTCTAATTTTGTACCTCTCCATCATTTTTTCCACTAGCCTTGATGTGAATTGAGCTCCTTGATCTGTAACAATTTCCCTTGGGACACCAAAACGAGTAAAAATATCCTCAAAAATAAAATTGACTACAGATGCTTCATTAGCAAAAAGTAATGGCTTGGCCTCTACCCATTTGGTAACATAATCAGTGCAAACTAATATATATCTCTTTTGTCTTGATGGAGGACTAATAGGTCCTACAAAATCCAAGGCCCATTTTTCAAAAGGTTCAATATGTACCTGAGGCTGCAATGGCATCTCACCTGAAGGAGAAGGTTTCCCTACCCTTTGGCAACTGTCACACCTTTTGACATACTCTTTAGCATCTTTGAAAAGGGATGGCCAATAATATCCTAAATGAAGGATCTTATAGGTTTTCCTCTTATCAGCAAAGTGTCCGCCACAAGGTTCATCATGACATGATTTGATAATCTCAGGCATCTCATCTTCTCGAACACATCTCCTAAAGATAAAATCTGGACCTATCCTGTACAACTCATTAGCAACCCATGAATATTTTGCACTGTGATAAATGATTTTTATTTTATCTCTTGCATTCATTATTGAAGGAAATTTCCCTGAAACTAAATAATTAGCAATGTCAGCAAACCAAGGAGTCTGAGTAGAAATTGCAAAAAGATATTCATCAGGAAATTGATCTTCAACTGGGGTATTGTCTTGGATGTTTTGGAGTCTAGATAGGAAATCAGCTACTATGTTTTGTTTTCCAGGCCTATCTAGAATGGTAATGTTGAATTCTTGTAAAATCAATAACCATATTATGACTCTGCCATTAGTGATTGATTTATTCATTAGATATCTAATTGCAGAATGATCTGTGTGAACAAAAGTTTCATAGCCTGTTATATAGTGTCTGAATTTTTTTATGGCATGAACAACAACTAAAAACTCTTTTTCAGTTACAATATAGTTTAACTCTGCAGGAGTCAAATTTTTACTGGTATAATAGATGGCATAAGGAATCAGATCTTTTTGTCCCAATACTGCTCCTAGAGCTGTATCTGAGGCATCTGTGTAAATATGAAAAGGTAACTTCCAGTTAGGTCCCCTTAAAATAGGTGCTTCAGAAATTTTTGTTTTCAGGGTCTCGAAGGCTAACTGGCAATCAAAATTCCAATTGAATTCACAGTCTTTGGTAAGTAATTTGAAGAGTGGAGATGCTATCTTAGTGAAGTTTTCTATAAATCTTCGATAATACCCTGTAAATCCAAGAAAACTCCTAACATATTTTTGACAAATTGGAATAGATAAGTTAGAGATGACTTCAACTTTTGACTCATCAAATCTAATCCCATCCCCTGAAATGTGATGTCCTAAAACAATTCCTTCAGTAAACATCATAAAACACTTCTCATGGATAAGTGAAAGATTTTCTTCTTTACATCTTTTTAAGACTTTTTCCAAGTTTACTAAGGCTTCTTCAAATGTGTTTCCATAAACTGTGAAATCATCCATATATACCTCTACACAATCATGTATTAGATCTGAAAAAATTCCTAATACTACCCTTTGAAATGTTGCAGGTGCATTGCATAATCCAAATGGCAATACTCGGTAAGCATAGGTACCCCAAGGATAGGTAAATGTAGTTTTGTTTTCATCTTCAAGTGCTACTTTAATTTTATTGTAACCACTAAACCCATCTAGAAATGAGAAGTACTTTTTGCCAGCTAATGTATCTAACACTTGATCTATGAAAGGTAAGGTAAAATGGTCTTTAAGAGTAGCTTTGTTTAATTCTCGGTAGTCAATACATACCCTCCATTTACCATTTTTCTTTGGCACAATTACCAAAGGAGAAACCCACTGACTATCTGAAATAGGATAGAGTAAGTTGACATTCAACAATTTTTGCAATTCTTCTTTAACAATCTCCCTAAGATTTGGATTCATCCGTCTTTGAGGTTGTCTGATTGGTTTACAATTTTCCTCTATGTAGATGTGATGAGTGCAAGTCTTGGGGCTTATCCCTTTCATATCGGTGTACTCCCATGCATATGCAGAAGAATGTCTCTGTAAGATCTTGACTAACTCTTCTTGTTGAGATTTTTCTAGGTTCTTGTTTATGTTTAAAGTTTTTCCTGGAAATATCTCACTTGTAGAGCTGCCAAATTTATCCATAGAATGAAGAGACATTTGTCTTGATGATAAAAACTCAATGTTGGATTCTTCTTTAAATTGTTCATGTTTTCATTCCGAAGAGGATTCAATTTTTTCTAAAGTATTCAGAATTTGAGTATCTTCACTAATTTCTGAAATTGTGAAGAGAGGTTGTAAGTCTTCTTCATCCTATATCCATTGAGTATCATCTAAATCTGTAATTGTCCTTGCTGGAGGATACAAAGTGAATTTCTTAGTTGAACTACCATCAGATATGTACATATCATCGGATCTACAACTAATGAAAGCATCAGTTGTAGCTAACCAAGGTCTCCTTAATATAATAGGATGTCCTCCTAGATTATTCTTAGGAGTTAGGATCATAAAATCCATAGGGTACTCCCAAGAATCTAGGGACACTGGAATGTCTTCTATTACCCCATCAAGTTTGATCACAGATCTGTCTGCTAATTGTAATAATGTGGGTGTAAAGAGAAGATTAGGAAGTTTCAATTTATCCATGATTTGTCTACTCATGATATTGATTGCTGCTCCTAAATCAATGAGTGTGTTTTGGATTTCAATTCCATTGATGTGAATTTTAACAACTGGATTTCCTGGGTCAAGATACTTTGGAATAGCAATCTTGCCCATCATAATGTCTGTTATTTTTCCTGCGAGTTGAATTTTCTTTGTTTCTCTTATTCTTTTTCTTGTTTTCTTCATGCTCAACTCCTTTATTGTTTTGGCTAAAATTGGAATTTCCTTGATGGCTTGTAATAATGGAATTTTAATGAAAACATTTCTCAGCTCATCTAGGAAATCATAATTAGGCACCATAATTTGTTTTTCTACACCTCTATCAATTTGTAATCTTTCTGGAAAAGGAGGTGTAGGAGTGGATGTTGATGGCTGCTCTAATACAGGAGTTGAAATTATTGGTTCTTTTTGTTTTTATTTTTCAATGTTTGGGTCCTGAAAAGATGTGTCTTCTTCAAGACTTTTATTTTCTCGTAGAGAATCTTCCTCAGAGTTGTCTTGTTCTTGTATAATCACAAAAGGTTTCCTCTTTTCAAGTATTCTTCCAGACCTAAGTTGAACATCACTAAGGTCTAGAGGAGTAATTAAATAAGTTGGAAACTGTTGGCCTTATATCATGTATGTATTCTGAGGATTTTTATTTTTGGGGTTTGGTATGGGTTGAGCAAGAAACTGATTTGATTTCTGAGGAAATGGTAATGGGAGTGGTTGATTTTGATGTTGTGGATTTTGAGGATTTTGTTGAAAATTTTGTTGGGGAGGAAAATGTGGATATGGTGGATACTGATAGTACTGAGAGTATCTTCCATAGGGATTTTGTGAACCTTGTGCCCAATCTTGAGATTGATTTTGAAATTGGGGCCAAGGTTGCTACCAAGAATTCCAATTTGGTGGGGGTTGATTATACATTTGATCATGAAATCCTTGTGTTTGAGGTCCTTGCCAAGGCCTTCTAGAGACAAATTAAGAGATTCTATGGAATTTGCAGAAGTTTCCTCTTGAAAGACAGCTTTAAGACCAGGAAGTGAAGGAAAACTCTTGGTCTCATGTTTTTCTAAACAAATTACACAAGTCTCTACAACTTTTGCATCCAAAGGACATTCTCTCAAGGCATGCTTCTTTCTACATTTGGGACAAAATATTTCTAAGGCATCAGATTCAGTATTTTTCTTGTTTTGTAACTTAAGGGTGTCTATTTGTTCACTAAGACTCCCTAAGATATCAGATTTGAAATCATCAAGCATATGTCCTATTTCTGCCCTACTTACTGTCTCAGAAGCAGACTTACTTGCCCTTGCAAAAGCATGGTCTCTTGGGCCTTTTACAGTTTTGGATTTCCCTCTTGAAAGGTTAATACATAACTCAGATATTTCAGGTAATGTGAGCTGAGATATATCCCCTTTTCCCATCATGTTAAGGATATCCAACCATTCATCCCTAATTGTCTTCAACAAGAGAGCTTTTAAAGTGTCTTGATCTAATTTCTCCATTTTTGCTCTTTTGATGTTGTAATGAAACATCTCCAACAAATCTTCCATGTTTTCATCTTATTTTTGTAACATCTTAAACACTTCCTCCTTATGATTGATTGGCATACAATAATCCAAATACCTCTCTAGAAATGCTTGTTTCATGTCTTCCCATGTCCTAATAGAACTGTTGATCAAACTCATAAACCACTTCAATGTTGCTCCTTTCAATGTTGAAGGAAATAGTTTAAGTTTTTGAGCATCTCGTAAGTAGTCATAAGTTCTACATAGGACTTCAAATTCAAATAGGAAGGTTTCAGGATCTTCAGTTTTAAGTCCATAGAAGTTTGGAAGGACAGAGGGTGAAATGTTTTTCATAGTTGTATTGGTTTCTTCATCTACTATAGGAAACCCAAAAGAGCTTCCCATCTCTCTTCTACCTCTTCCTCTGCCTCCTTCACCTTCTGCACCTCTACCTCCTTCTCTTCTACCTCTACCTCTACCCCCTCCAAATAATGTGTGTTCTCCATTAAAGACTCCTCCTCCCCCTTCTTCTGCCATAGTTGATTCTTCTGTGGAAGTGGAAAATTTTGTGTCTCCAGTAGGAGTCCTTGAATCTTCTTCTAAGACAGGTTCAGTGGATGAAGTGGAAGGCCTTTCTAATGGAATATCTGATCTTAAGTCTTCTAGAAGTCTAGGATCAGTAAAGGATGGAATGTGGGTCTGAGTTGGAGGTGTGCTGGCTCTTGGTCTAGGTGATACAAGTGGTGTTCTAGGAATCAAGCTTCTGATTCTACTTCTTATGAATCTACCCCTTGAGTCTCTCTCTCTACACATATAATTGTTTTTGGGAGTTAAGAAACAAGGCTACCTAGTTACACTTCCCCGGCAACGACGCCAAAATTTTTGTGCTCAACCTAGTGTTCCTAAATTGAGTTCATTAATTGTCAACCAGGGCTAGTAAACTGCTGAAGTGTGGTGCACTATATGTGCCTAGGTATTTTTTTCTCACTACGTTGTGTTTAGTGTTTTATGATGTTTTTGGTTTTATGGTTTTATGTTGAAAAGGAAAGAACTAAGTGCTGGTGAAAAGAAGCTATTGGTTGTGTTAAAATAGAACAAAGCCTAAACTATGGATGGCAAACAACAAATGCAAAGTTCGATAATGACTTCAGTGCAAGAAAATAAATCACAACATGAACTTAAACTTATCCAATTCATTCATTAAAGATGTGTTGGAAGAGCTTGAGAAATGGACAAGTTAAGTATAAATGAGGTTCTCCTAATTAAACAATCAAACAATCAACTTACAATGTTACAACATCTCATCCATGATTAAAGGTTTATTGGAATATATATTTGGAAAAGAACATTTGTAGCACAATAAGATTTCTACTCTAAACTAGCTTCTAATTCTGTTCTGCAACTCAATTTAACACCACTAGGCCTCACTCAAAAGTTATAGATTTCATTTTTAGAATAGTCTTTGAGAAAAGGCTTGTTTGTGAAATGGTAAAAAGGTTGAAAAATACTCCAGGCCTTAGACTGATACTAGCTTCTATCTAGATGATTATGTATTAATATGAGTTTGGAACAAAAGAAGTTTTGTAAATAATTAAGACCATGGTATTTAAATTTAACAACTAATACAATTTAAAATGCAATGGATAGCAACTAAACTGGAATGTTAATACAGTGAGCTAAGACTAAACTAGAGTGCTACTAGTCTTCTTGGAGTACAGTGAACAATGTTAAACTAAAATGCCATTATCAAACTGAAATGTAGTGACAGAGCTGAACTAAATGCATTCTAACTCCGGAGTGCTGTAACTAAATTAACATGCAACTAACCTAAGGAATTCTACAGCCCATCTCGTTCAATATGAATGATATTTTGGAAGAGTTTGTGAAAACAAGTATGGTTGTATTATTCAATGCAATTGAACATAAACATAAAACTGAAAGAAAATACAACTAGAATCTAAGACACCACAGCTGTTTCTTATTCGTTGTTAATGATGTTTTGGAAGAGTTTGTAAGAGTAAGACCGGCTGTGACACTTAGTGTAAACAAGCGACTAAAACCTACAATACCACAACTATGCCTTATTCATCGTGATGATATTTTGGAAGAGTTTATTAGAGTAAGTCTAACTGTGATAATTAACGAAAGAAAATGCAAATAAAATCTACAACACCACAACTATGCCTTATTCATCGTAATGATATTTTGGAAGAGTTTATAAGAGTAAGTATAGCTCTAATGATTAATGAAACAAGTATGAAACATAAACTTCAGAAATCTACTTAAGCTAAAAATGAAAACGAGACTAAAATACTTATCTAAACCGTATAAACAAGGCTGCTCAGGTAGCAGGGGCCCTCTACCACCAGAGTAGCACGAAATATACTTCAAGATTGATTCAACGCTTTCAAGGAAATGATGCTTCTTTCATTAAAGAGAAATTACTTCAAAACAGAGTGTTTTCGAACTTCTGAAATCTAGCAATCAACCATAAAATCTAACCTTGTCCCTCGGTTTCCCAAGCATATTTATAACAAAATTACATAACAGTACCTGAGATAACATAGGAATAATTGTCTTTCCTAATTAGAATCGAACTAGAACTCTGAAGGTGGTCTCGTAATATGATTAAGGACATCTGGACTGTCCTTATCCTGTTAGGAGTCTACCTCCTAATTTGAGTTCCCACGTGCATAACCGCCTACAAGATTCCGTTCAAACGTTGTGGAGAGCAACAAATGATGAGGAGATGATGTGGAATATGACCATATGTGCTTTTCTCTGAGATGACACCTAGAACCTGTGTAGACATGAAGCCGGCTGTAGAGTTGGCAACTAGCTACAGAATGTCTGCATTCTGTAGCTAGATTTAGTTCAAAAATTACTACAATGACAAAATCATAAAAACATAGAAAGTTAGTCATGATATTCATTCTAAAAGCAATTTTAACTAATTCTATTGATCATTGAGCCTGAGATTAACAATGGAAAAAAGAAATGGAGTGGAATGTGGTGGAAGAAAGAACATTCTTGGAGCTCAACACCTACCAACTTGTTTCAGAGTTCTTTATAGCTTGATTTATGATGTTTATGAGTTCCCTCTTCATAGATTAAGTTATTGTGCTATCTTATATGTTTTCCCAAATTCTGAAGGTGAATTTACTAAATTAGAAGCTCTTATGCTTTATATGTTTTGCTAGAATGTTTATCTTGGATATTTATCAGTTTTAGTATTGTTCATTGAGCTTAATGGTTTTCCATACCTCATGAGTTGTAGCTTTTAACTATACATATTTAAGACCTCCTAGTTTTTCCCAAACTTGATGTTCACTACACCTCACACATTACCTTAAGGATCCATTAACCTTTCTAGATTGGCCCTGCAACACACTTTAATTCATCATTTAGACACTCATGACTTCCATTGACTCCATAGCCCAATGATTCAAAAACCTCTCACTCCATCTATTCCACTTGACCATCTTACCCAACCAAAATAATCAACAAACCCTATACTTAATAACTAGCCTAAAATCAAAACCCTAGAGCAAAAAGAACACATAATTTGCACCCAATAGAGAGATCCCTCTCTGAGTCCAGGAAGGCTAGGTCCTAGGACTCCAAAGACTGGTTCCATGTTACCCTGTCATTTTGTATACCAATCTTCCAAATCACGGGACCCTAACAATTCCCATGCAAATGCCTTTTTGTATTTCTGTAACAGTTATATCAGCAATCTCTTTTATTCAGCAGTCAGGTTAGGATTGATGTTTAAACATTTTCCAAGTTCGATTTCAACGAGACTACTAATAGTATGTGGATTTGTTTTCAAATGTTCAATAATTGCATCATCTTCTTCATATTCTACTACCAAATCTCTAATGGAGGAATTAGGGAGTGATTTACTAATAAAACCATTAATGATATCATCCTTAAAGTATTGTGCTTTTCCAAGCGTGAGAAGAGGTAGGGAAAGATCAGATTCAGGTGCAAATTCATCCCACCAGGGACTACTCGAATCCATATGAGGTTTTGCTGGGGGATAAAGGTTCAAGTTATGAGTGGCTTTTCCATCTAAGATCACCATAGATCTAGACCTACACCTGATATATGTGTCTGCAGTGGCTAGCCACGGTCTTCCCAAGTTTAAAGGATGACCCTCTAGGTTGGATTTGGTTTGTAAAATGAGAAAGTCAGCCGGATAATTCCAGGAAGCCACAGTGATACCCACATCTTCAATCATTCCCTTGGGCTTGACGTGGGACCTATCTGCTAATTCAAGCACTGTGGGCGTGGGTCTAAGTCCATGAAGTCCTAGAGAGATGAAGAGGTCTTTAGTCATGACATTAATAGTTTCCCCTAGATCAATAAAATTATTGGTTATGGGATGATTTTCAATATGGACAGTCACTGTAGGATTCCCTGGGTCATTATATTTAGTCAACAAAGGCTAATCAATCATAATATCAGACAATTTCCCCATGACATCGATAGTAGCAGGGTCTTTAGGTTTCCTTCTAGGTCTTTTGATGCATAGATCCCTCACTGTTTTAGCATAGATAAGCACTTCTTTAAGAGCTTGTAATAGTGGAATCTGCACATACAAATTTTGCAGCTCCTTGAGGAATTTGGATTCAGGTTGTGAGACCGCCCTAGTTTCAGTTAATCGTTGAGGGTATGGGGGGTTATGAATGCTAACAGTTGAGTCAACTATCACAAATGTACCAGCCTTACTCAGATTGGCTGCTGTAGGCAACAGACCCTCCTGAGCTAGCTGTTACAGATGTAACAACGTGTGTTGTATCAATTGTTACATTTGTAACAGTTGCCTCAGAAATGTACATATCCTTCCTGGGTGATTCACTTTTTTCGGTAATAATGGGGGTATGTTCAGATCTGATTAATTTCCCTGATAGAAGCCAAACCTCATTAATTCTGATAGAAGAAATAAGATAAGTTTGGAGGATAACCGTAGCATCCATGCTCTGGGCTGCCTTATTATTTGGATTGGGGTTAGGTTTCACAGGTAATTGGGGTCGAACAGAAGGTGTAGGATTTTGAATAGAATGCAGCTGTAACTATTACTGTTACATTAGTATTGGAGGGGGTGCTGGACCTTGGCCATTTCCTCTCTATTTCTGACCCCAAGGATTGGGTTGTGATGGAGGATATTTCATTGGTGGAGGAGATGGCCACTAGTTCCATGGTGAAGGAAATTGTGTTGAGGAAGGAGTAGGATACTGCCATGAGTATTTCTAACTATTATAAACATTATTCCAAGGATAAAAAGAGGAAAAATATGAAGGCATACCTATAGGTCACGGCTGCCATGGTCTCTTTGATCCGATGAAATAAGAAGATTGAACATCCTCGCTTGATTCTTGAAGTACCACCTTCAGTCTAGGAAACTTAGGAAACTGATTCGTAGAGTGCACCAAATCATAGATGTGGCACAGGATGACACTATTCAATCCAAATTCTCTTTCCAAATGTTTCTTTTTGCATTGGGGACATAATATTGCTAATGTTGCTTTAGCTTCTACTTGTGCTTTCTTACTTGTATCGTAGTGATCTGGGCAGAGAGAGTGCTAAGGAGGTCAGTTTTAAAATCCTCAAATAAGTTCCTGATTTATGCTCTGGTTACTCCTCCACTTATCGACTTCTATATCCAAAGTGAAGGGTCCCAAACTAAAACTCTCCCCATGACCGATCCTCTTGAGCTATGCAGGAAAAGCTTCATTATCTCATCAAACGTTTCTTGCAATATGTCTCCTTTTCCTATTATGTTCAGATGCTCTAGAAAATCATCTCTTAAACCTCTTAAGAATATGGGCTTTAGAATTTATGGATCTAAGTTATTGAACTTAGACCTCTGTAAATTGTAGTGAAATCGCTCCAGATAGTCTTCAAGCTTTCCTCCTCCTTCTGTGCAATTCCGAAAATCTCATCCTTCAAATCCCTGGTCGACAATAATCCTGATACTTAAAGAGGAAGGCCTCTCTCATGTCATTCCAGGTTTGAATCGTGCCAACACCCAATCTCATGAACCATCTTAATGTTGCTCCTTTCAGAGTAGCAAGGAATAATTTCAGCTTCTGGGCATCTGAAGTGTAGTCATAACCTCTACACAACACATTGAATTCGAATAGAAAGGTATCATGATCTTCAACAGCCATCCCCTGAAAGGATGGTAGGGATGATAAAGGAATATTCTTCATAGGAGCCTCATCCCGTGTTACTACTATTGGGAATTCAAAAGTAACAGAGCAATCTGTCTTGACATTCTTGTCCCCCATGGTTGATTCTTCCTGATGGGATGAACTGACCTTGGAGTGTACTGGAGATTGAAAAATAGAGGGATTGAGTTGCTCCAGGACCAACTGTTTAACAGCACTACCAACGTACAATTGATGATCAACTGAATGTTGTTCCTTATGTCCTTAATGCTCCCCATTGGTATTTCCATGTCCTTCAATTCTCAGATCTTGGTCAATGAGTTTCCGCTGTTATTCTGAATCTGTAGTTTTGATATCAGGAGTGGATATGTTGTTCGAAGGATGGTGAGGTCCAGACACGAAATACACCGATGGTCTAGGCCTTGATATGGTAGCTTCTTTCTGTGGTCCTATCTTTCTATTATCTTTGTGTGACGTGGGTTGTTCCTTTTCTGCCCTTGAAATCAGATCTCCAAAGAATGTTTTCCTTCCCAAATCTGCACTCTTCTTTTCCTTCTTATGACCTGTATTTCCTATAGTCAGTAGAGTGGTGGGTGTTTGTAGATGTTGATGTTGTCCTATCAGCACATATGGGCCCTATGTGTATCAATTCATCCTACAAGTGCTTCAGTTTCTCCAGCAGTGAGCCCGCCCAAGTTTGTTAGAGCGATGCGTAGGTTCTTACCTCTCGTCTTACTGCCCAACGACTATATAGCTGAAGGAACCCTAAAAAACCACCCAAAATTCAACTCCAAAGTGTCCCAGAAAGACATTGGTGAGCCTGCCAAAGTTTGTTAGAGCGATGCGTAGGTTCTTACCTCTCGTCTTACTGCCCGGAAATTGTGTCACTGGAGACACTCTAAGAAAAAAAAACAAAAAAAATGCTCATAAATTCAACTCCTAAGTGTCCCAACAAGGCATTGGTGAGCCCGATCAATTTTGTTAGAGTGTTGCGTAGGTTCTTACCTCTCGTCTTACTGCCCTGCAATTGTGTCGCTGGAGACACTCTATGAAAACAAACAGAAATTGCACTTCTAAGAAACAAATCTGATTGATTGGATCGTCACTTCCATCCCTGGCAACGACGCCAAAATGTTGAACTATATAAATCATTGTTAAATGAATAAATAGCACACATTAATTATCAATATAGGGATGTCTGTTTATTCCAATGATAGTTGCACTGTCTGTGCCGATACACCAACCAAAAGCAATTTCAAAGAAAATAAATCTTTGCTGAAGTAAATGCTGGAAGTAAATCACTCATGCAGAATTAAAAGGATCTACAAGACTGGAATCACACTTCAATTAATCTATTCTAGCATGCCACACAAAAAGTAATGAGATGGTATCTCTAATATCATATGTGTAACAACATACAAAGTATTGAAATTGAAGCAGATATATTCACAGCTGAACAGCAACAACAACACTCTATTGATACATAAATTGAAATACAATTACATACACATAACTACTTTAATCACTGCAATCCCTGCTAAGAAGGAGGGCCCTTCCTCCCTAGCACCGCACAGTTAGAATAAGAACTTAATGGAAACTAAATTGAATAACTCATGTAATAGCAATAATAAGATAATTTGTATTAATTTAAACACAATTACAGAGCCAAAATAACGATGTTCTCTGCTAACCTTTCGACCTCTAAGGCCGAGAACTATATAGAGGTTACATCAGAAAATAAATGGATAGATCAGTCATGAGAATCTTATGATTCTCATGCTGGTCGAAATAGAACACATATAGTTATAACCACTTCCTAATAAAGTTCTGACTAGAAAATAAAATATTACAATTAAAACTTCCCTTAGGCTGTTATCCCAAAAATACAATGATAAACAACTTCTCCAACTATCGTAATAGAATCAAAGTTGTAGTGTAACAGCTAGAGGATAGATCAACAACAAGTGTTGACGAGATCAGTCAACGGTACAACTGTATCAGCAGTTCGCTAGCGGGTCCGTAACAGTAAAGTGTAACAGCAGTTTTCTAGCGAGTCTATAACAACAAGGTGTAACAACATCGCTTTGTTGTAACAGCACCCTCTTAACTGCTCCTGTGAACTTCGTGTTCAGGATCTTTGGTGCTATAAATGACATCTGAAAAGACAACACAAAGACCATCGATCTTCTCCAAACATTCACCATCAGTTAGTCATAAAAAGGTACGATATATCATAATGATTGGTGAATTGGCAGAGTAATAAAAACATGGTGAAACAGCACAAGTTAGGGTAGAAAGGTAGGAGAAAGAGGCAAAGATACTCCCATTGATTATAGTTAAGAGGAAAAATAGGGAAAACAAAGGTAGGAAAAATGTACAAAACTAGCACCCAACAACGATTAGGTCCTTCTCTTTCCCCCGTGATCCACACTTGAGAGGTACAGGTTGACAGTGTTTTTTGTTGTGACCTTAGGACCCCAAGTCCAGACAGTACCAGAAATTCTCAGGAACGCTAAGTGGTTTCCACCGATCTCTACCAGCTCAGGAAATCCTCACTCTCTTCCTTAGTTTTTGAACAGAACCCCTATTCCCCACTAGGATATGCCTCTTATCCTCAGAGGAACAGGTAACTATTCAAATTGTCCAACCACCTCTCAGTTCTTGGAATACTTTACCATCAGCGTTTTTACTTTTTATGGAACTGTTTTTCCATAACCAATTTTATTTTTCATATAAACAACAGAGAAAATAAACTTTTCCAGAAAACACTAAATGTCTCAGTCTTTTCTTTAAAAAAAATAACAAAATCTCATTTTACTAGTTAACAACTAATTAATACCAAATGCAGTTATCACATATAAAATCTATTACTATAATAAATATTAATAATAAGAGGATTAAATTAGTTTATAAATATTAATAAAATCTATTAACAATATCTAATACTAATATATTATTAATAATAATATCTATTAATATAATAATATTTATTTTTATTCATAGAATTTAATAAATTTATTAGTAAGTATTTTATTTTATTTTTTATTTAAATTTTATAATTTCTATACTCACAATTTTGAAATCAAAATCAAAACTGTGAGCATAGGAATTCAAAATTATGAGCATAGGAATTATAAAATTTAAATCAAAAATTAAATAAAATACTTACTAATAAATTTATTAAATTCTATGAATAAAAATAAATATTATTATATTAATAGATATTATTATTAATAATATATCAGTATTAGATATTATTAATTGATTTTATTAATACTTATAAACTAATTTAATCCTCTTATTATTAATATTTATTATAGTAATAGATTTTATTATATAGCGATCATAAATTATTAACTATCAACTAATTCTAGTCTAAATTAAAAAAAAAATTTAAGCATAAGAATTATAAAATTAAAATTTGAAATTTAATCATAACTTAAATAAAATAATTATTAATAAATTTATTAAATTCTTAAAACAAAGAATAATAAATATTATTATCATATTAATAGATATTATTAATAACTATTATAAACATATATCATTAGTAGATAAAAAAAATTAATAGATTTTATTATGCTTAAATCTACCCAATATAAGTAATTAATTAATATATTAATTAATTTTAATTTAAATATAAGTTTAAATAAATTAATAAATTCCTAGACATTAATGCTTGTCGGCTCTTTTGATAAAATTTCCTCTCTCTATAAATTTGACCTAACCCCCCCCCCCCGAGTCTTAGCTGTGAATATAGCATCCCCGAGGCAGGCATAACCATGCTCGGTCATAAAAAAATACTAAAAATGGCTGCCAAACATACATTGCAAATCCATGATATAAATGACTAAGACATGGCCACGACAGACACACAAGGTGGGTTCATGTGACTAAATGGAAAGATAATATCCACTAAAAAGAATTGTGGATCTATGTGACTCAATGGAAATATCATAGCCATTAAAAACAATTGTGGATCTATGTCACAATATACATCAGTGGGTGTTGGAGCAGGGTCCCTTAGGACAACATTTTTGGATTAAATAAGAGTATTTTTTGTAGTTTTAAGTCGTGCGCGCTAATCAATGCACAGTCAAGGGGATTTGGGGTGGGTCAAAGTCCCTTCGTGAGTTGTAATGGGATAAAGGGTAAATCTAGGAGTCTCAAACCAAAGTTTGTGAACCTTAGGATGAGCGCATGCTAAGGTATAAGTAGAAGTCTAGATCGAGTCAGATAAGATAGTTTTTTTATAAGTTGTGATGTATGTTTTGATGAATTAATGAGCTCTGAAGTAGATATTTGTAAGTGTTTATGCCTGAAAGGCTCCTACTGGCTGTGTGCGCGGAGACCTTAGTCCGACTATGTGCAGACCCCGTTAGCTATGTGCGTAGGTAGATATGAAGGATTGTAAGGTTTTTTGTGAAATACAGATGAATAAAGAACTATTTGGGTAACTCTGAGTACTAAATGCATCTGTAATTTGTTTCTATGATTTGTTCTGCATATGATTTTTGTTCATGCTTATGAGTTATATTATCTGTGATTGGATCGTTGCGTACCTATTTTACTGTTGACATGAATGTTAATTACATAGATCTAGTTCTATAAGGGTTGAATATCACACTGTTATAACTGTTAAAGGAATTGCAGATCTTCTGTCTATGCGCACATATGATTAATCTTTGATAATTAATATAGGGTTTCTGGTTAGGGTTTTTGGTGCACAAGTCAGTCTATGTAGTACAACAAATCTGAAGGTGCCCGCTTCATTTAATTCTCTCTTGGGGTGTGGAAAATTGGTTCGAGCACCCCCCCATACTGCTTCGGGTGACATTTTGGCCCGCGCAAGCAGGTCATTACCGAAAGGGCCAATAGTAAGAGGGTTTTGTTGGTTATGCGCTAACTCTAAACCTGGGTGAGGACCCCTCAAGCCAATAAATGGATCCGTTGTCAGGACTAAGATCATTCTGAGAGAGATTAGATGTTGTGGCAGCCATCAAATATTGAATTAGAAGACTGGTTTAAACAAAAGATACATGAATTCTCCATCAAGGAGAACAAAAGTAAGAAGTTGTCAGTTGAAGAGTGGGAACATAAGTATATTTTCACAAAGGTCCATGAAATCTTCTTTGTGACTTTTGCACATAATTACAGGAGTGGTTATTAAGGTTAGCTAAGTTTCAGACCTGTTGGAAGGAAGATAAGATCACTCAGTAGATGCCTGAGTTGATCCAACAGTTAGAGTAGACTGATAACTCCATCACCTGCACTGTGGACCATTGGGTTGACAACATTCTGGGTGGGTTTGTAATTGAGTTTGTAGTATATCATTTTGTGTCATATTTTGAAGGATAAAGGAGGTTCTTCAAAGGACTGAGAGGTAAGTTCATACACTCTCTGCCTTTGATGATTAATGTGTTATTGTGTGAAAAGGGTATTGTGTGCAGTCACATCGAGTGAATGATCCCAAACGAAGTTGAAAGCACTACGCGTAGTAGATTTTTTTTTTGGGTTAATCAGGGTGGAGACAGATCTGTATACATCCCTTTGAGAAACCCACCTAACAATGATACAGAGAGTGGTGAGGCTACGCGTGCCAGAGGTATCCCTCCAGCCACCCCACACTTGAACTTGCGTAGGGGTAAGTCATCTTCTACTCCACCACCACCTCCACACCAGGAGGCGATGTGGCTACACATATGAAGCTACCTACCTTCAAGGGTGCGGGCGAGGAAGACATGGAGATATTTTGGTTTGTTGCAAATGCAGTATGGACTGCGCAAAATGTCAACATTGATGTTGTCAAGAGGGAGAAGTTGGCTATGGAGTTTGAGGGTCGTGCGTTGGACTGGTTTATGGGATTTTTGGCTCAGAACACTGATCCCACTATCGATGAGATTAAGAAAGGTTTGAAGTAGTAGTTTAGAAAACCAAAATCCTACTCACAATGTGTAACAGAGCTGAAAGAAATCCGACAAGAACCAAACAAATCTATCTCAGAGGCAAACCAACGATTGAAGCGCACTATCAACGATGAAGTATTTATCTGTGATCATAAGCAGTATAAAGAATGGTTTATTTACATGCTCCTTCCACACCTACGTGACCCTCTAAATCAACAGAAAATTGATTCTCATGTTGAGGCTCTTGAAGTTGCCATGAAGCTAGAAGTCACGCCTAGAATTGATAACCAATTTGGAACTCTGAAAATCCAAAATCAGTTAGAAGCGATGCACTTGGAAATTCAGAACCTGTGCAGAGACAGAGGGAAACAAGTAGATGCAGTTGTATGGTGTATACGTTGTAAGAGTTCCGGTCACAAAAAATATCAGTGTACCTTAATTCAATATTACATGCAAGCGGGAGGACCAAATCCATTGCAACCCACGGATGCTACAGGACCAAGTGGTACTCCCACGTTGTGGTGCACCAACTGTCAAGAGGTTGGACAACATGACACAAACCATTGCCCTCGATTAGGAATTTATGTACCATAACTGAAGTAGCAATGGTGTAGTTTTTTCTCTTTGGTTGGATATGATGAGTGCCACTACCACACATTTGATCCGATGATAGACAATGCCAACATCTATAGAGTGCAGGCCGACCCATCTTTACCAACATCCCCCTCTGGGTATGGTGGATCTCCATCCAGAGGAAGGGGAGGAGGGAGAGGTGGAGGTGCAGGTCGTAGAAGAGGAAAACTGATCTGCTACAACTGTGGAGACGTTGGACACTATGTGTGTGATTTTCTGAACCCTACATGACAGTCTTGCAGTTATTGTAGATAGTTTGATCATGTTATTGAATATTGTCTTGTTATAATTGCTATAATGCAGGAGAACCAACAAAAGACACCTACGCAGAATATACAAATGGTTAGAGCTGAGCTGCGAGATGATGATCTGAGTGTAAAAATAATCAGACGCAGTGGTATTGCCACTAGGGGGATGAGGGAAAGAAGGCTGATGCAGAGCCGTGGATCACGATGGCTTCTGAAAAGAAGGAAGGACTCAACCTGCAGAAGGATAAGGAGACATTTGTAGAAGCTAGAAAGGATTTTGTTGTTGTAGGTACATCCGCATCCAAGTCAATCACATAAGCGAAGATAGATGATGAATTCAAGCCTTTCCTACAAGCCTGCATCAAGCTATTGCGTAACCAGAAAGCAGTAGAAAACCTTCAGGCTATGATATATAGTTGCGCGGATAAGGAGTTGCCTTGAAATGAGATCAAGGTTTTAAACAAGATCTATAAGAATAAGAAGAGAATTGGCCGAGAGATGCGCATGACCATGCAAATTGGAGATCGATATGGATCAGGTCATTTTGGATTTGGGATCTGATGCAAACATTATACCTAAGCAGACATGGAAGAAGATCGGTGAACCAAAGCTGAAGTGGTCCACCATTCAGCTACGCATGGCTAATCAACAGAAGATCATTCCACTAGGGAGACTCCCACAAGTTTTGGTAGACATTACTAGAGTAAATGTACGGGTATACTTTGAAGTAATAAAAATCGTGAATGATGTAGACCCCTACCCTACGCTGCTAGGGCTGGATTGGGCCATCGACATGGGGGGAATCATCAACTTAAAGAGCAGGAGTATGATCTTTGAAAACAATGGTACTTGGGTTATAGTACCTTTGGATCCTACGGAAGGGGAGAGATATATAGAACCAATTCAGGAAAAATATGATGTGGACCATATCTGCAATTTGATGTCACGAGATGAGGATTGGATCAACCCAACTGCTAATGGGATGTTGAATTGGGAAAATGATAGCTCATGTTTTTCAGATTCGGATGGAGAAATGGAGAGCTGGCAGAATCGTCTACATGATGTTTCTGCGCTATGCTACCTTAGAGTCACTAAAAATTTGTGATGCATCTCCTCAGTGGTATAGAAATTACCTTATTTTGATGGCTCTAGTAGCGTTGCTTTATTTTTGGAAAATATAGAAAAGGTTGTTCCGAAAGAATGAAGGTTTTGGGCACTCGATCTTTCTATGTGCGCAACTCCAGCACGTTGGTGGGATACACACAAATGGAGCTTCGAGAATTGGGAGGAATGCAGTAGAATGGTGCAGTTGCATTTTAGGCAACCCCCTACCCCATCGACTGAAATTTTTGGTGGTTGAGGTGATCCATGCAAACATCTGGATACATGGATGGAGATTTGGGATAAGAAGCCTAGGGCCAAATGGGTTCACATGTTTTTCTATACATTTGGACCAATCCCTACTACATGGTATTTTGAGACAGAGCTGCGCCAAGGGACTCTCAATTGGGTTACAATGAGTGAAAGCTTTCTAATAACCTTCACCATGGCTGGTGGATCAGAGGGATTGGACGAAGCCTTGTAGGATATAGAAGCAATTGTCTTTGATGATTCCCGGCCTTAGATAGAATATGTTGTGCCAATATGGGAAGCACAGATGTAGGATATTGTCAAATGCATAAATGTGTTAGTGGAAGATAACGAGGAAGATCCAAGAAATATCAATATCCCAGAATCTGAGGAGGAGCAAGCAGTTGCATGTCCCTCGTTAGGAATGGTGGATGTAACTAAGCCTTTAAAACTAAAGGAAGTCAACATTGGGACAGAGTAAAAACCCAAGTTGGCCAAAATAGGAGATTATTGGCATGATGACATAGTGGGAAAGGTTGCGGAGCTGTTGAAAAAAAATCAAGACCTATTTCCCACAAATTTTTCTGAGCTAAAAGGAATTGTTGGAGATTTGGGAGTTATGAAAATCACCATGAAACTGTATGCGCACCCCGTCAAGTAGTAATCGTACCAATTAAATCCAAAATATAGGTAGAAAGTGAAGGAAGAATTGGAGAAAATGGTTGTTGTATGAATCAATGAACCTATGGAGTAGTCTGATTGGGTGAGCCCGATGGTTGTTCAAGAAAAGAAGATTACCCGATGGTTGTTCAAGAAAAGAAGACTAAGGGAGAAAAAAGGATTTGTGTGGAACTACGCAAACTGAATGATGCATGTGTACATGGCCCCTTCCCTACTCCATTTTCAGATGAGATATTGGACAATGTGGGAGGACAAGAGGCTTACTCTTTCACTAATGGATTTTCAGGGTACCATGAGATCAAGCTTGCGCCAGAAGACCGAAGTAAGACCACTTTTGTAACAGAATGGGGATCCTCCCAATACACAGTCATGCCTTTTAGATTGAAGAATTCACCTGTTATATTCTCACGCGTAGTAGTAGTTGTATTCAAGGAGTTCATGCACAAGTTTCTGTAAGTATAATTTGATGATTGGATTGTGTTTGGACTGGTAAAGAAGCATGTTTCCAACCTGTGCATGATGCTCGACACTTGCAAGAAGCATCATATCTCTCTTAACTTGAAGAAGTGTATATTTTGTGTTCCTTTTGAAATCTTGTTGGGACATATTGTTTGTCAGCAAGGATCGATGGTAGATCCAACCAAGATTGCATTTATTATCAACTTGGAGGTCCCTACCAATGAAAAATAGTTACGCTCTATTCTAGGACACATGGGATATTATAGAAAGTTCATTTAGGGCTATGCTCTGATCATTGCACCCATGGATAAATTGTTGAAGAAATATGTGTCCTTTTTCTGGGATGAATAATGCCAAAAGAGCTTTGAGCTATTGAAGGAAAATATGGTTATGACACCTATTTTAATATTCCCTTACTAGTCTAAGGTCTTTCATGTGCATGTTGATGCATCTGACATTGCACTTGGAGTTGTCTTGGCCCAGCCAGGACAAGGAGATATTGATCACCCTGTTTCCTTTGCAAGTAGGAAGCTCTACAGTGCAGAGCACAACTACTCAACCACAGAAAGGGAAGGATTGGATATGGTCTACGCTTTGCCAAAATATAGTCACTAACTGCTAGGAAAAATCACAAATAACACACGTGCCTCCCATGAAGTTACACTTGGACAAATCAATCACTTTTCTAATTTCTCTTGCAATTACATTTTTCACTTCAATTATTATAGGGTCTTTATTATCACTAAAAAATGGTCACGTAGCCATTTATAACTAGGTGGATCGAAATACACAATGTATATTTAATTTTACCATAGTAAAATCACTTTTACCATCAGAAATCATTTAATAAACCACTGTTATTAAGTTATTTCTGATTAAAACGCATGAGAATAATTAAATAAACCATTATTCAATTTTCTCTAGGAATAATTATTAAATCATTGTTTGATAATTATTCCTTGTCACATTTGACTAAATCACATAGGAATAATTAAATAAATCATTATTTTTTCTCCTTAACTCCATCTTTGGAATAATTGTTAAATCATTATTTAATAATTATTTCATTTTACACTTTTCTTGTTATTCGTGAAATAATTAATAATTTTTTTTTTTTAAGTATTTCTAAATAAAGATATTTGACCATTTTAAATATCTTTTCCCTCTCCAAAAATATAACAAAGTATTCCAAGCGGTTAGATCTAGATTTTGGTCAATAATATTTTATTATTCTCCATTTTCAAGATAAACCCAATAATTTTCTATAAATAAGAGGTTTTTTCATTCATTTCTTACCATGATCACTATCATCATTGCCATTATCGTCTCATACTTTTTGAGCTCCCATTTTGAGTTCTACATATTTTTTTGGTTTTCACACATTGAGAGAGGAAGATCAGGATACTGAAATGACAAGGACATCAAAGGAACCATCCCACTGAGGGGGGCTCACGACCCTTTGTAAATATCCTTCTCTGGGAGCGATTAATAAAATATTTTTTCTTTCAAATCTTTTCCATGATTGGGTCATTACATCGGATTCATTTTTGTTGTTTGTTCTACTAGATCGCATACATATATTTTTCTACATTTCATGAGTGACTGACAATACTACTGTCTCTTCCCTCACCAATGTCTCACCTGAAGTCTATAAAGATTCCACTTTTCTTGGTTCCTACTATGGTCCACCACCTGCCCTTTCTGAGCCTAGCTCATCCAGTGTTTTCATGTTGCAAGCACCATGGGCTGCTCACAAGTGGTCTGATATGTCCATCCAACAGCCAACACCATCGCAACATGTTGTTCCCAACTCAACCCAAAATACAGGTATAATTCATAAAGGATCAATTTGTAATATTCCTACTTTAGCAAGCAGCTAAGGGGAATATTAATTTTTGATTTTTTCACTTAGTAGTTGGATAAATGGGTAAGGAGGCCCATGCATAATAAACATGAATAAAACCCATTATAATGTGAAAGGAGATCATCACAGTAGCTGGATTTTACACTTGTGTGTGTGAACAGGGGCAAATGGATGAGGACAAAGTCAAGTTTGACTAAGTCAACATGCATGCATGAAGAAGAGGAGATCATCAATGTAACTAGTTCCAGTGTGAACAAGGATCGGCATAGACAAACATTTGAGAGCTGGATTGAAGGAACTTGAGTGTGAAAATGGATGAAGCAGATTGAAGAGGTCAACCTTGACCAAATCAAACAGCGCAGTATGGAGGAGTGGCCTTGATGAAGGTACAACGTAATTTTGGAGGGAGATTGCTCATGTGCAGTTGGAATCCCTAATGGGTGGGACCTAAGGTGAGGAGGCTCACAACGTTTATAAGGAAGAGGATGGAAGATATTTGGGGTTAGCTTGGATATTATTCATTTTGGTCTGCTTAGACTGTTTGGCATCCTCTTGCTGTTTAGCAGAGCTGCAGTGCTGTTTAGCACAAGGATCGCCTGTTTAGGAATCCTCCTCCTTCCTTGAGAATCCTCTTGGAGGAGTATTGTACTTCAGTTTTCCACATTTAGGCTTGAGGCCAAGTATCCTCCTTTAGCCATGACATTATTTTTGCAGATTATAGTGCTGTGTTGTAGGGTGTTGCAGTGGGAAGTCCCCAACACCACTTTCTGAGCTTATCTTTCAGAGGAGGGAGCTTCCCTTTCTTTGCAAGATCTGTAAAGAAGGTTTTTGAGAATCTTGTACATCCTGGCATGTGGCCAAAGCATTCTCCACCTTCTACAGCGTATTCACTGACAGAAACTGCGTCCTTTTATTTAGTGTTGCAGTAGCAGGGGTTAAGCCCTTATTTGTGAGCTTGTTCCTTGGAGGAAGGGCCAACCCTTCTCTTCGAAGGCTTTGTAAAGCATCCTTCTTCTATTCATTGTATATCTCAGCTATATGTATTCATAGATGCAGTGTAACTTCGTTTTTCATATCTAGATCTGCAGATCTGCTATTATGTACTTGTGCTCTCATGAAACCCTTGTCGGGTTATCTCTTTGATGTATAAAAGGAGCTATATCTCCATTTTCCTCCATGTTTTGATATAATAAACTCCAGATATTTTATTGCATCATATTATATCTGAAACCCCCAGAAAATCACGTTGTATATGCTTCATTAGCTTTCTGTTGAGTTAAGACATGGGATTTGGGCCTTTTTGAGCCATATCGGGACTGGGAGATTTGTTTAACTTGGTAAAATAGATTTGTTTCTTATTATTTTCTGGGTGTGAATCCCATATAGCATAGGCTAAAGGATCCAACCATTATTTTCCCCTGTTATTATGCTATTTTTTTGGAATAACGTTTTCAGGGTTTAAAATGCTGCTTTTCCCCAACTTTTGGATCCTGAAATGAAATATAAGTTTCTGTTGTGACACCAACTGATGATAATGTTTTTTTTGACACATTTCATTAGTGAATAGCTTGATTTTACTCCAACATTGTGTTTATATATTGCTACAGTCCCATTATTTGGCATTTCTCCAGCCATTATAGGTGTGAGAGGCTTGTTTACCTCTCCTATTTTGCTTGGTTTCTTATTTCCTCTTGGATTTGGGTCTTATATTATCATATATAATGGATCCAAGGGCTAATATTGTTTTCTGTAGCACACATCCCTGAAAAATGCATTTTTCAGGCATGTATTGCTAGTAATCCCAATTTCGGGATATTACAGTGGTATCAAAGCATAGTCATGGCTCAGCCTATGAGTTCCAGCCATCAGAAGGAGAAATATTAGAATGATGGAGAGGATGATTTTACTCTCATCACTTTTCAGATCCATAAAAAACCTCTCCCGTGAGGTTAAGCTGATGAAGGAGAAGAGATGCCAAGAAACTCCTAGAGGGTTTCAAGAAGAGGAAGAACCATGCACTTCCTATTCTCATGAAGAAGACAAAGGGCATGGGAGACACTTGGAACATCAGATTCTAAGTGAATACCTTGTTGAGTACAAGATTCAACTTAGAGCCTTCAAGGAGACTCTAGCCTTCCCACAGTTCATTCAACTGGGGGAAGAAAGGAGACCTTGCAGCACAAGAAGAATGAAGGGAAATAGGTTTCTATTGTCTACTTTTGATGGATCATCTTTAGCAAGGACTTGGATAAGAAGACTTGCAGCATTATTCCTACAACATCCAGTGGTAGAAAGAAAAGCAGTAGAGATTTTAGCGCTGCACATGAAGGTCAAAGCAAGCACTTGGTGGTTCAGTGTCATAAGTCATGCAAGAGTATCTACTCTTGTAGATTTCACTCAGAGTGTGATCAAGAGATTTGATGAAGAAAAATCAGAGAGGGAGGAGCCCTCACCATCTCTTGAGGAGACTTATATCAACATTTTCCCAACCTTGGAGGAGCAGCCTTAAACATCAACAGTTGAGGGAGCCAACACAGTGGAAGAAAGAACTCTTGCAGTCATGCAAGGTGTTCCCAATGCCCAACAAGGTGTGATTGCATTTCCACTTTCTAGTATTGCAGTAAATCTTTCAGAAGATTGTGGAAATCTGTTGTTGTATGACCCAGGATCATCACTTACTGTTAATATATAGAAGCAAGGTTGCACTGTGCTGTCCAAGAGCAGCAGTGAAGAAATAAGGACCCATTCCTCATGGGAACATTCAAATGTCAGCTTCATTCAGGAAGCCATGGAGGAAGAGATGTCAAAGGGTAGAAATATTGAGATGAAAAAATATTTCTCCTCTCTAGATGACACTCTCTTAATGAGCATGCCACAGCTCAAAGAGAGACTTCTACTTGCAACAGATCCAAAGCCTCTTTGGTTTTGGAAGGCCATGCATGAGGAGGAGGTCTCATCAGGAGATCCCATTGGAGGTGCACTTCAACATTTCATGAAGTGCAGAGTTATTCAAAGGTTGGAGGAGCATGGTGTCCTACCATGGGAGGATACCAATCATTTGTAGAAAGAGATCCATCATCCACATTGGGATGAGTGGATGGCAGTTTGGAGCAAGAGGTTTCCAAACCCCTTGCAAATCTATGATACAGGCCAGCAAGAAACAATGTTGCACTAGTTGTTTTTGGGTGAGTTTGGTCCCTACCCAAACATTTCTATTTCTTTATCTCATGCCTTAAGTCTCAATGATAGGATGCATAAGAAGAAGGCATGGTTGTTGTGGCTATTAAAAAGGGATTTTGGACATCATATGTCAAATATTATGTCCATATATTTTCCTTTGTTTGAGATATGTCTCATGTGCTCACATGTAATTATGTTTGAGATGTATTTCATGTATGTACATTGTTTCGGGAGGAAGGATAACTTCCCCATGATATATGAGGGAGCTGTTTTGTACTATGTTGATGAGACATCTCACATGTCCATCATTGTATTATTGCTCCATGATTTTCATCTTGAGAATGCAAGGAGGCAGCAAGAGCCCTTGTTGCTGTGGCTACTAATGGGAGAGTATGGGCTGCAATTTCTCTATACTCATCATGGTATTTCAGGAGGAATGTGTGGCACATTCAAAGTGCAAAGATACTATCCTTCCGCATTGGAGGACAACTTGCCACATGATATTCTTAAGTAGCAGTTGGGAAAACTGCGCTGTATCCACCATATAAACCATTTTTATCATCCAAACTTGCACATAACCTTCAGCATTTTTATGATTTGGACTCCATATGGTAATAATGTGCCATTCATTTTCAGTAAAATGGTTTGGACCAGCCTGATCCATGAATTTATATAGAGGGTATTTGGAGATCCAATATTTTTCTTGCCACTTGAGGGCAACCTATTTGCAGCCCAAGATGAGTATGTACTCTACACTTTCCATGAGTGGAGAGGAATACAGTGTGGGGTAGGCCATCTTACCTATCATGTTCAACTATTCAGCCCACCTTCCTTGCAGGAGCCTAAGGTGGAGGATATCTTTCATGAGTTTCCATGTTGGAGGGTGACTCATCTTGTATGGATGATAGCTTGGGGGTGGAGGTTTTACATGGAAATGATATTTCCCAAACACATTTCAGACTCCATGCTTTGGGAGGGAGCCTTCAGTTCTATCCTTGCAGTTGCTTGAGGACAAGGAACATTGGGAGGGGAGGACTGTAATATTCCTACTTTAGCAAGCAGCTAAGGGGAATATTAATTTTTTATTTTTGCACTCAGTAGTTGGATAAATGGGTAAGGAGGCCCATGAATAATAAAAACATGAATAAAACCCATTATAATGTGAAAGGATATCATCACAGTAGCTGGATTTTACACTTTTGTGTGTGAATAGGGGAAAATGGATGAGGACAAAGTCAAGTTTGACTAAGTCAACATGCAAGCATGAAGAAGAGGATATCATCAATGTAACTAGTTCGAGTGTGAACAAGGATCAGCATAGACAAACATTTGAGAGCTTTAATGAAGGCACTTGAGTGGGAAAAGGGATGAAGCAGATTGAAGAGGTCAACATTGACCAAATCAAACAACGCAGTATGGAGTGGCCTTGATGAAGGTACAACGTAATTTTGGAGGGAGATTGCTCATGTGGATTTGGAAACCCTAATGGGTGGGACCCAAGGTGAGGAGGCTCACAACGTTTATAAGGAAGAGGATGGCAGATATTTGGGGTTAGCTTGGATATTATTCATTTTGGTCTGCTTAGACTATTTGGCATCCTCTTGTTGTTTAGTAGAGCTGCAGTGCTTCTTAGCACAAGGATCTCATGTTTAGGAATCCTCCTCCTTCTTGAGAAGCCTCTTAGAGGAGTATTGTACTTCAGTTTTCCACATTTAGGCTTGAGGCCAAGCATCCTCCTTTAACCACAGTGTTATTTCTGCATATTATAGTGCTGTGTTGCAAGGTGTTGCAGTGGAAAGTCCCCAACACCACTTTCTGAGCTTATCTTTCAGAGGAGGGAGCTTCCCTTTCTTTGAAAGATCTGTAAAGAAGTTTTCTGAGCATATTGTACATCCTGGCATGTGGCCAAAGAATTCTCCACCTTCTACAACACATTCACTGACAGAAACTGCGTCATTTTACTTAGTGTTGCAGTAGCAGGGGTCAAGTCCTTGTTTGTGAGCTTGTTCCTTGGAGGAAGGGCCAACCCTTCTCCTCGAAGGCTTTGTAAAGAATAATTCTTCTATTCATTGTATATCTCAGCTATATGTATTCAGAGCTATAGTGTAACTACGTTTTTCAGATCTAGATTTGCAGATCTGCTATTATGTACTTGTGCTCTCATGAAACCCTTGCCGGTTTATCTCTTTGATGTATAAAAGGAGCTAGATATTAATTTTCATCCATGTTTTTATATAATAAACTTCATATATGTTATTGCATAATATTATATCTGAAACCCCCAGAAATTATGTTGTATATGCTTTAGTATCTTTCTGTTGAGTTAAGTCATGGGATTTGGGCCTTTTTGAGCCATATCGGGACCGGGAGATATATTTAACTTAGTAAAATAGATTTGTTTCTGATTATTTTCTGGATGTGAGTCCCATATAGCATAAGCTAAAGGATACAACCATTATTTTCCCCTGTTATTACACTATTTTTTTGGAATGACGTTTTTAGGGCTTAAAATGTTGCTTTTCCCCAACTTTTGGATCATGAAATGAAGTAAAAGTTGTTGTTGTGACACCTGTTGGTGTCCCGTGTTTTGATAGTTTGGAAAATCAAAAGACAAGGCAACATTAGAACCAATCTTTAGAGTCCCAGGTGTTAGCCCCCCTATGAAATTCTTGACAAGCAAGCAGGGGGCTAGATTGTTTGGAGCCTTCAAGGAATGCATTTTCCCGAAAAATCATCATCCTTGAAGTCTCTCCATGCTTTGCCTTATAAAAATTTCCTCTGCTGATTCCCATCTCAAAAGGCCTATTTCTGCCCCTTTCACCCCTGCAGAAACCTCCACTTCATCCATTTTGTCCTTTGTCAAAGTTCCCTTTTCCTACCCCAAAAATACATTGAAATGGGTCCAAAACCCACTGTTCGCATTATAGCAGGCCCAGCCCCTTCCTCTCTAAGCCCCCACGCATCTTCTTCCACGTGATCCAGCGCCGGAACCACCCACCAGAGCAAAAGGCGCTATTCCCCAATGGATATCGGACGCCGTCTCGACCGTTGATCCTGCTAGATCGGACGGATATCATTAAATACTAGCGCCCGTGTTTCTCCGTTCATTTCTCAGACTGTGCCATCGCCGTCCAATTACACGTTCATCTGACGGTCTGCAATGCACCCGCACCGGTGGTCCCCATGCACTGTTCCAAACCCGGTGGTTTCTATCGCACCGCTTTTGCGTGGAGGGCGGTTTTCCCTTATCGCGGATCGATTCCATACATCAAGCGACACGTGGCCCCGACACTGTTTCAAAACCGCCGACTCATCGCACGTTAATTTTTGACCCAGGATGCCGAGCGATATCACTGTCAGCCGTTAGACCTCTGATCGCCCATCCGACAGTCATCTCTCATCAGAGTTGCACGTTCGATAACCCTTCTCCGCCGTACCCCTGGCCCACCGTCCATCGCCCTCCGACGCATCCTCCACCGTTGATCTCCGCCACGATCGAACGGCCCTAATCTGTTGACCCACCATTGACGACCCAGCCATCGCCCGATCGCGCCACGTCACCCCCACGTGCACTCATCGTACGTCATCCCATGCATCGCATATATTTGTGAAAATTTTGTGTTGTTTAAGGTTTTTCATTCGTATTTTTCTCCACAGACCACCAACCTCCACCTGTGCATTTTTCACCATTTCTCTATGTTTTCTCCTCCATTTCATCATCTGCACGGTCATTCCTTCCATCCACACTACCTCCATCATTCCCGCCCATGGATTGCTTGACAAGTTTGCTGTTTTGCAGGGTTTCAAGTGGGGAAAACCGCCATGGCTCGTTATCTCTGTCATGGTGGCAGAGATTGCAGAACAAGTCATGTACAGAGATACATTTAGTGAAGCCAAGCCCAGGAAGGTGATGTACGTGACTGCATTTAAAGAACCGAGCCGAAAAATCTGTACAGCTCTCCTGGGGCCATTTAAGACACAGTTTTTCTCCAACATAGATATAAATGGAAAAACGAGGGCTTAAGGCACGCCAATGAAGATTTTTTAGCCCTATGCAGTGTTTTGAGAGGCAAAAGTACCAGTTTGAAGAACCCGAGGATCGAGCAGAAGGTCCTGTGCAGCGTAAAGATAACATCAGGGTTTAATCGCCAGCAGAATGTTTTTCTTCATAAGGTACAGAGCGCCCATACAACATTCAATCTATGACGTGCTCTGGAGAGATTTTCTACCCTGGAACAGCCCCAGTACTATCAGAGCATTTATTTCATCAGTATGGAAAATTTCTCCATCATTTATTTATCTTTTGTTTATTCACCAATAGCACCACACAGTACTGCAGTGAGAACACATTGGAGTCAAATCAGAGTAATCCACAGTCTGAAGAAGATCATTCGTCCGCCTAGAGAACACCACAGATTAATGCACAGGATTTATACAGAATGGGTTTTGGCTCTCTTTCTTTTTAGAAGTTTAATACTGCATTTAGTTCTCCACCTACCTCCTCTGCTCCTCCGGAGCTATAAATTGAGGAAGAAACTCATTTGTAAAGGTTGTTGATGAGATATCAGAGAGTTGCAAGCAGTTTCTCTTGAGATGAGTTCTTTGTGTATAATTATAAGATAGGCTGAGGAAGATGTATTCAAACTGAATTACTAAGCTATTGGCTATGTTGTACCTGATTGGTGTTGATATTTAATATGACAAGCACATTTCATTGGATCCTGATCTAAAGTTGCGGTGATGTTTTTCTATCTCTGTGTTTAATTCATTACATTTCAGTTCTTCCGGCTTGCATTAGAAATTTGGTATAGGATTTCCCCTTGATAGGTACCCTATACTTCTGCTCTCCTTGCCTTTAATGTTTCTCTGCTAATGTGTTGTCTAAAGATCGATTTCAATTGATTTAACCAGTATAGTGGATGTTGTTGCCTTCTTACTAATGTATGAATTAATGGAATCAGTTTTTTAGATTTTCTTGCTAGGCTTTAGTTGAATGCATTGAGAACACTGGGAGGTCTAGAACCTTTTATCTTCCTCACTAGGATCTTTCCATTCCAGTTAAGCCCTTCCAATTTCCCTTGTGTTGCCTCTGATTGTGTCCAAGCAGGCCTGGAGTTAAATGACCTCTGACCTGATCTATAGACAGGATTAGATGGTTCTCTTTCTCTCATATTCAGTCCTTAATGTCCCATACCACCCTATCATTTTAGGATCCAAGGCATTAGATGACTATCCCAACTGAAATCTTGCATATTGATTAGCAAGTAAATCCTTTCTTGACTCCATTTCCCAATGGTTTTGATGTTTCCTAAATCACCTCTCCTTTGCCTAATTTCCTCTCTGCTCAGCCTTGTCTCATGCTGAACCCTTCCTTCCTGATTCCCAACAACCAAAAAAACAATCAAACAAACAAACCTTGCACAATAGAACTATCCTAAAATCATAACTCTGAGCTTCATAGACATAAAATTTTGCTCAACATAGAGATATCCCTCTCTGGACCCATGAGGGCTAGATCCTGAGGTCTGAAAGTGGTTATGATGTTGTCTCATCTTTTGGTCTTGCCAATCTGGCCAAAACATGGGAACCCCAACACCAGGATCTAGTCCTCCTGTTCTCAGAGAGGGATCTCTCGAATATTTGTTTGCAAAGGTTTATCTTGTGTGCTTTGAGTATTGGTTTTAGACTAGTTATTAAGTGCAGGTGTTTTCTTGTTTGTTTGGTTGGATTGAATTGATCCAGCAGAACATGAAAGGTCTAGGAAAGATACACAGAATGGAGAAACATCTGGTTCATTGGGCAATGGAGTCAAGAAAAGGTCATAAAAAACTCATCAAAGGATATGGGATATCAAAGGGAAAATCTAACTTGGCTGCAGGATCCTTTTGTTTTTGGAATGGGATGAACATTAATGATTTGGAAAGAGAAATTGAATTCTCAACAAAGGGAACCTGAAAACATAATTTAAACAATAAAGAGATATTTGATAGACAGGGCTAACCATAAATTCTACAAACATTTCTTTAAGCAAATAATGACTTCAAGACAACTTTCAAAATGAAATCTAAGATTCGGGGAACACCCTATTTCCTCAAAGAATTTATTCTAAAGGACTTAGAAAACATAAAATATTTACTGATAATTACAGTCATAGAAGAGGGAACACCTAAAAACATCTATGATCATAATTATAACGATCTTTAAGCCAACTGTTTAAGTGAGGACAAAGGGAAAGATCGAAACAGACCACTTTGATTCACTGTAAGCAAAGAACTTCAAAGGGAGACTTCAATAACAGTTTTTGAGTGGCAGCAGACAAGCAAGGAAAACCATAAATCATCCTGAAACCAACTTTTCGAACTGTTAAGGAAATAAACAAGCATGAAGACTAAAGAGAAATATTAAAGCCTTGAAAATACTTCAATAGAAGAAAACATGAAACAGTGAAGGATGAACAGGTCTAAGGTGCTTCCAAGAGTCATTTCTTAGCCTAAAACTTTCAAACCTATTGTAGTAAGAGATTATGGAACATAATGAAAATAGGCGGAAAACATAAAAAAGTTCAGAATACTTCACCAACAGCCAAGCTCATGGATCCAATGATAGAGCCTTCTCAGGAACAAGCATGAAACAACATCATCAGGATATCCAAGACTCCAATTTGTTCTTCAACTTCAACAGACTATGTATTTACTTCAAAGAGTTTCAGTATTACAACTTGTGATCAAACAACAACCAACAATTTCTCATCTTCCACAGAAATATTTATAGAAGGATGAGGAGGTGAGATCTGATAAAATATCTCTCAAGGCAATTAATACAGATTTAAGACTTCTCGGCCTTTTGAGGGGCTCGATGAAGAAGTTTACAGGTGGTTCTGCATTAACTATTTTACAATTAATATTTAAACTCGGTGGGAGTTTTGTTGACTTCCAGGCTCTGCATAACGTGGAGTAATCCTAAAGATATTTGTTGCATTTTCTTCCTGTGGCAGAATTAACTTCTTGGCAGCGCTGGAGGCAGATATTTATTTAATCAATAACTTCGGCCTCTATTTTGAATGGTTTGAGGCAACAGGTGGCTCTTGTAGTAGCTGAGGAATAAATTCACCTCAAATGCAGGTGGAGGAAACCTTTCTGTCAGTTTAAACACTTATGATTTCTTTTGACTGTGTTTGAATCCAAGAAATAAAACTTTTGATAATTATTTTAAGTCGTAATTCCCTAAATCTGTCTTCAATCTTCACCTCTGCTGCGTTCTGTTCTTCAACACTGATACTCTTTTTAAATGCGATATTGGACCACAGTGTCTTGTCAATGTTTAGAGCCGCGCTGGGCCTTAAAGGTATCAATGCTCATAGAGCATCGTCAAACAGTGAATAGAGCTTGGCGGACGACCTCCTTTAATGTAAGATAGGCACGGGAAACATGTTTCCCGGCCTTCGGCCTTTCTTCTTTATACAATGGAAAACCATTAAAAACACCTGCAAAACACAGAAATAATTAAAAAATCCTGCGAAATGGGTCAAACTGCTTCAGAAGGCCGGAGAGGAGTGTAGCCGTTGGCTCTGGACACGTGGATGGTCCAGATCTAATCGGGAGATCGCAATCTGCGGGAGGAGAAAAGGGGTGCGATGAGAAAAACTCCGATGTGATTGCGCGATCGGAAAGGTCGAGGTGATTAAGCGATGTCCGTCGATCTAAGGATCAGATCAATGGTGGGAAACGAATCGGAGGATTGGCCGATCGGAGGGACAAACAAAATGTGTGTGATTAAACATTGTGATGCGACTGAAATCACCGATGCGACAGAGCGATGGTCGTCGATCTGAGGATCAGATCGATGGTGGGAAACGAATCGGAGGACTAGCTGATCGGAGGGACAAACAAAATGCGTGCGATTAAACATTGCGATGTGATTGAAATCACCGATGCGACGGAGCGATGGCCGTCGATCTGAGGATCAGATCGACAGTGGGAAATGAATCGGAGGACTGGCTGATCGGAGGGACAAAAAAAATGCATGCGATTAAACATTATGATGCGATTTAAATCGCCGATGCGACGGAGCGATGGTCGTTTGATCGGCGTTAGATCAACGACGAGGATTAGTTCTAGAATAAAAGGTGAAAACCCTTGTAATATACGAAAAACCAAAGTTTTAAATATAAAACAAAGGTTTAATGGGTCGGGGCGGAAATAAATATATATAAAAAGGATAGGCTCCCGACGGCGGGGCCGCTGGATGTATGAAATTCAAAGGGCCCGGGGCTTTATATACGAGGGCCTATCGGAATCGGAAGACTGGGCCTGGTCTTTTTAATCTACCCATTTTTATTTTAAAACACGTGCTTTGGATTTTTAAGTTAAAACTTTGGATAAATGGGTTCTTCATTTTTCAAAGGGAAAAAAGGTGATCGGGAAGGAAAAATAGAAAGGATAAGTACCGGAGGCGGGCCCACCGGAGATAATGATGCGATCGGGGGTTTTTCAATACAAATTTTAAATCGCATTGGAGGTATTTCAATATAAAACTAATCGCAATCGAAACTTTTTAAAGCGACACGGTAAAATACTTGCACTCGCTTGAAATTTAGCGATGCGATAAGCGCCGTGAGGGCTTAGCACTTGGTTTTTATGGCAAGGGCATGTGGGGGAAGTGGTTAGGGGGCTTAGCCAAAGGGGCTAAAGCCTGTAATCAAAACATGAATTTTTATGGTTTTTTCAATGTTTTTTAAAGGGGTTTGAAGGTTTCGGTAAGGTTAAAAAGTGGGTTTCAAACCTTATAAAGTGGATTTTTATGAATGGAAGAAGGAAACTTATAAAAATAGAGGAATAATATGGAGAAAAAGGGGGAGAAAATGAAGGTTAGTTTTTAGTGGGAGAAGGGGACAATGATGGTCTTTGCAGCAGTCTTTCCTCATGAAATTAGCAGAATTTCTGAGTATAAACTGGGAAACAACAATGAAGATTTTGGACAGAGGCATGAGGCCTTTCAGTAGTCTTCAAGAGCCAACAATTTTTAGCAATAAAATTTGTTTCTTGAAGGCTCAAAAAGTATTAGCCACCTTTTGGTATAACAAATTTTATAGGTGGCTAACAACACCAACTAATGATAATTTGTTTTTTGACACATTTCATGAGTGAATAGCTTGCTTCTGCTCCAAAATTTTGTTGATATATTGTTGCAGTCCCATTATTGGGCATTTCTCCAGCCATTCTAGGTGTGAGAGGCGTGTTTACCTCACCTAGTTTTTTTGGTTTCTGATTTCCTCTTGGATTTGGGTCTTATATTATCATATATAAGGGATCCAAGGGCTAATCTTTTTTTCTGTAGCACACATCCCTGAAAAATGCATTTTTCAGGCATGTCTTGCTAGTAATCCTAATTTGGGGATATTACACAATTCCTTCTGTTGGTGTCTCTCCTTGTCCATTCTAACTAGGAACAGTTCCTCCAGGCCTTAATCATCCAAGATTAGTTCCTCTAGGCAATTATCTTTCGGGTCAAATACCTTTCTTATTCCCCCCACCAGGAATTGTTTCTATCCCTATCATGGCTACGTTGATTTTACCCAGAATTACTCTGGGGACCCCAGTATAGTACATTGATCCCCCTGTAAACACTCCTCCTGTTCAACTTAAGCCTTACACAACTTTAACCCTGGTACAACCTGTTGTTCCTTCCCCTTCCTTTGCTTCAGTTCCACAACAACGTCAGCAGGCACCTACACCTATTGTGAAAGCATCTGGTGAGGGGGGAAAAGCCCAGAAAAAAAAGGAACTAAAGATAAGATACCCCAAACAACTCTAGCTCCTCCTAAGCCTTCAAAGTTGACACTTCCATGCACTATGTGTGACGATGTTGGGCATACCACCAATAATTGTCTTGAACTCACCCATCTCAAAGATGTGGTCACCAACACTTTTCTTGACTCTAGTATCCCGTAGGTCCATGTTACCTTAACTGAGTCAGCCAATAAAAATAGATCGTTATGCACGAATCACCCTTGTGATTTTTGCGATAACGTTTACCACTATTTTGAATATTTTTGTGATACCCATCAGGCTCTTCAAAAAATAGAGGTTTCTCCTAATGAATCCACAATTTCTCTACCTACGGATTTTGGTACCATTGTTGAGCTAGAACAAGAACCAAACATTGTGATCCCTCCTCCTAATGTTGAGATGATGGATAACATTTATCCTATTCTCTACATATATTCATCCATGGGATCGTCATATGAGGAATATTCTGGAGTTCTCTATTGTGATTTGGTTGAACCTTCTTCGTCAAACACCCCAGTCTCAACATCAGTAAATATTCCATCTACTATTCATTCATCCCCTCATGTTGTCAATGCACATGTGAAACTTTTCTCCCATGTTGATGCTTCAGGTAGTTCCTCCACATCAAGTGGTCTCTCCTCCTCTGATCCACCCATATTTCATTTAGATGAAGGCACCATGGAATCCATGAGCACCCCTAATTATCCTTAGGATGATATGCACCATCATGTGTATTTCCTTCTGCAGTAAACCCATGACCAATATGTTGTGGATTCTAAAGAATTCATTCATGGTGAAGTGGATTGGTTTAGAAATCCCATTCCCGCACTATATGATTTTGAAGAAGGAAAAATTTCCAATATCTCTCCTACCATTAAATTCAACATTTCTAGTAAACCAGGGATCAAAGAAAATATCACCTTGGGGGCACATTGTACCCCATAAGAAATTGATGCTTATACCAAGCTATTCAAGGCATTTCGTGATGTTTTTTCCTGGTATTATTTTGATATTCCTAGACTTGATCCCGCCATTGTTGAACACGATATCGATACATGACCCAATGTCATTCCGAGCTACTAAAAGTTGAGACCCATTCATCCTTACAAACATGAGGCCATTAAAGCCAAAATCGATAAGCTCAAACATGATTTCTTTATCTATCCCATTAAATACACTACATGGGTCTTCAATCCTATTCCCATTCTCAGTAAATAAGACACCATTCATTTCTGCGCTGACTTCTGCAACCTGAATAAAATTTTTCCCAAAGAAAACTTCCCCACACCATTCATTGACCAAATCATTGATGAGTGTGTGGGGCATGAGGTTCTTTCCTTTCTGGATGGATCCTTTGGATATAACTAGATAAATATATGTTATGCTGATAAAATTAAAACCACTTTCATTAGTCTGCAGGGAACTTTCGCCAATAGGGTCATGCCTTTCGATTTAAACAATGTTGGGGTCACGTTTTAGTGGGCCATGTCTTATTATTTCCACAACTTGGTTCATATTATCCTTGCATACCTTGACGATCTCACTGCTCATTCTAGGCTTTAGGTGCAACACATTCATTAATTGTGTACCATTTTCCTCTGACGTCGCAAGAATAATTTTTTCCTTAACCCATTTAAGTGTGTCCTTTGCATTCCTACCGATCGACTTTTGGGCTTCATTATGTCCAAATATGGTATAAATATCGACCCTCATAAAGTTGAAGCCATTCTCGAACTGCCACCTCCTTGTATACTTCACCAGTTACAAAGCCTTCAAGCCAAAGCCAACTTTCTTCATTGGTTTGTTCATGACTATGCCACCACCACGCATGGGTTTCTTAGACTCCTTCGATCTACCATTCCATTCATTTGGGATGACCAAGCTCAAAATTATTTTAATGCCCTAAAACATGATGCCATTTCTGCTCCCTTGATTAGTCCACCTAACTTTGAAAGGGACTTCATCGTGTATATCTCATCTTCTACATATTCAGACGACAGGGTCCTAATCCAGGAAGATGTTACTAGAAATGATCATGTCATTTACTATGTCAGTAAAAACCTCAACGGTCCCCTATGTCCTATTCACATGAAGAAAATTTGGCACCAGATGTAGTGTTATATGTTCAAAATATTTCTCATTATATCCTTACGCGTACCATTATAGTTGTGACCAATTCCAACCCCTTGGGCTTCTTATTGATTCGACAAATCATCAATGGGAAATATACCCATTGGATCGTCATTATTGAAGAATTCGATCTCGACTTTTTCACACCCAACATTCAGAAAGGTTTGCCCCTCGCCGAATTCATTTATGAGTTTCCTAATAGTTCACCAAATCCACCAGTCAATGATGATCTTTGAGATGAACACTTTTTCGGCATCACCTTGGATGACCCTTGGTATGGAGACATTCTCACTTTCCTATGAACCCATAAATTCACCCCCCATCTTAACCGTGATGCTAAAAAACGTATTTGACATCAATCCCCTCACTACCTCTTGATCGGTGGTGATCTATATCATTGTGGTGCCGACATTGTCCTTCGTAATTGTCTCATGCATCCTGAAGCCAAGAAATTGATCCATGCCTACCATGGTGGTGCTTGTGGTGGTAATATCTCTAGAATGACCACTTCCTAGAAGATCATTCCTGACAGTTAATTTTGGCCTTTCGTTTTCAGTGACTGCATTGAGGCAGTCAAACATTGTCCCAATTGTCAGTTATACACCCCTAAGGCACAAACACCACCTGCTCCCCTCCATCTTGTCATCGCAATTGGTCCTTCATGTAAATGGGATATTGAACTCATGGAGTGTCGAACCCCATATTCTAATAGCAACAAGTATATTATCGTGGTTGTCAAATATTTTAACAAATGGGTTGAATCCATGCTTACGTTCAATAACATTGCGGCTACTGCATCCCTATTATTTTTCAACCATGTTATTGCTCGATTCGAGGTTTTGAATTCTGACCATGGATGACACTTCAAAGATGAGATATGGCATGATCTATCCTCTCTGTTGGAATTTCAACATCCATATTCATCATTTTATTACCCCCAAGGAAATGGCCAAGTTGAAGCAGTCATTAAAATCCTTAAAACAATGCTTCAGCGGATGGCGAATAAGCACAAGACCAACTAGAACCTTATGATCTTCCCTGCTTTGTGGGCCTATGGAACCTCCGTTACAACCGCCACTTGGTTTACTCCTTTCCACCTTGTTTTTGGAGAGGAGGCAGTGTTACATAAAAAACTATAAGGAGTTGTTTCCCCATGATCTAGTGTCTGTTAGATCACCAGAAAGACACAAGCACAATAAAAAATACATTCAATATTCCTAATCCCTCATGATCTACAAGAATTCATGTAATTTTTCTAATATTATGAGGAAGAAGAAGGTACCTTGCCTCCTCGTAGGTCAGGAATGGATGTTGAGTTTGATGCCAATCTATTACACTTCCACGCGAGTGATATATCCAATCTGCTTCTAATCTCGATACCTGCACATAATCACAACCATACAAAGATGAAAATGGATATTCCTTGGAATATCATTAGATAAAAGACAAAATAAAACGATTACAAGATACAATCATATATATTGAAGGAACATAGATCCTCATTAATATGAAAAATGTCGCTTCGATATCTTACTCTTGACTTCTCCTCTCTGCAATTCGACATATTTTCCCCACTAGACGAGAACACGAAGAGCACTCTTTTATATCATGAGACCTCACAAGCTCTCAAGATAATGGCAAGACAACAATGGGGTGTCAAGATCTCAGCAGAAGCATGGCTCTCTCAGACTCTCGAATTACAACTATGGCGACTGTAGAAAATGCCAACCAACAAAAATGAGACTATGGAACTAGCCCGATCCTCTCAAATGATCCAGTATAAATAGGTGAATAAAGGGTCTTTGGAGGATGAATTTAGACACTCAGGATGAGGAGAAGTTAAGGAATCTTCTAGTGGATCAGTGCTAGCCAACTCGAATTAACGAATAATCAATCTCATCTCCTAGGGAATGGGAAACTCTAGAAACCTTTTTCACAATTATGATATTTTTCTCAATTATATAAATTATGAAATAATTATTACCTCATAATTAAAATATTTTGGAAAAATAATTATGAGAAATTTCTTAATTATGTAATTTCACCCTTTAGTCATGGGATAAATATCACATACGTAAAATAAAAGGTTAAAATGGATGCATTTTATCCAAACAACTGAGGTAAGTTGTTATTGGGTTTCTCTCACTATAATGGAGTGAAAAATAGGGTTATAATAGATGTCCCCTAATTTATGAGGTCAGAATGAGTAGTTGATGGCCGAAATACATTATAAGAAAAATCAAAGGTCTCATTGGTAGTGGGGAAACAAAGCCAGGATCATAGATTGGAAAACGCTAAAGTAGAGGTCTCAACTATGAAGATAACATCCACGAGGTGAGCATACCCATGCTTAGTCATAAGAAACTATTTAACGTGGTCGCCAAACATACATTGCAGATCTGTGATATAAATGACTAATACATGGCCACAACAGAAATACACTATGGATCCATGTCACTCAATGGAAAGAGCATATCCACTAAAAAAATCATGGATCTATGTGACTCAATGGAAAGAGAATAGCCATTAAAACAAATCATGGATCTATGTCATAATATACATCAGTGGGACTATGGAAACATTATAGATAGAGAAGTTTCCCATATAGCCCTCAAAGTACATGAATGATACATAACTCCAACGCAACCTGGGAAGGGTGCCATATAATAATGAGATGTCCCTAAACTAGGGCCTTCGACATAACCCCAATGGTATGAATCTACTCATGCGAATAGATAAGATGAATTCGAGAAATGGTAGAAACCGCCTGATTACCAGCCCATGAGGTAAACCAATAACAGACACGAGGTAATCCACCAATGAGGAATATGGACCCCAATTTACCTAGTACAGTCCACTAAATGCAAATGAATGAGTTGATTTCGAACACTAGTGAACTCGATCAATCGGGATCCAATGATTTAAACCCACTATCAATTTCGAGGAAGCCTACCACTGAGGACTGCAAGCTCCAATTTACTACCAGTTCTTAGATCAAGCTCCTAGATAATGAGCTAAAGTCAACAAGAGAATATCCATCGAAGGAGGGCCTTAATGTATCCCCCATCAATTGACACGGAAAATACTAGGATGATGTGGTGTATGGATGAAGTCATGAAGTGATGAAGTAAAACTGACACATGGATGGTTGACTCAAAAAGGTCATCAGGCTATTGAAAATGGTCGACACAGGCTAAAAATTCCCTTAAACACATAATGGCATGACACAAGAGTGACCTGGCAGAATGACTGAATGAGCACCATGTGATATCATGCAACAATGCAGGAGGCATCAAGGCATGCTCCATATGTCTGGAAGAGTAACCAAATGGAGGAGTAAATACACTCATATGGATGGTATGGCTACTAGGCAAGCTAAAACCCAATTGTAAGGTAATGAGACAAACAGGTTTCGTGTTCAAGGGTGACACAACTAACGCTGCCAATGGATGAAAAATGAAGATAGATGTTCCCTCCCTTCTCTTTTTATAAGTTCCTTTTTTGTAAATATGTCCCCCAAGCCCGAAAAAGAGATAAAAGTATACAAGGGAGAAACTCCTAGCCACAGTAGACTAGGGTATTCCTTTTTCATAACTAATCTGTCCCAATCCAAAAAAGGGTTAAACTTATATTGGGTAAACGACACTTCGGGTAATTTTACAAGCGTGAAGTAGACAAGTTCACTCAGTAATTTTTTCTAATTTAAGGAGTCTTAAAGATCTTAAAGAAAAATCCTCTTATAGGAACGAGTGGTATAAAAGGTAGCAACAAGTTTTGGTAATGGTGTAGCTTCTCATGACATAAGGTGGACACGAGGCTGGCTAATAGGACCACTCATTGCAGTGGTTCCATCAAGACATGGTAAAACATCAAGTGAGTGTAAATGGTAGGCCGAGCATATGATGATGATGGAATAGAGAATCTAAGGCTCAAACTGCAAAATTAGGCTCATAAAAGTGCCAATCATAAGGGATAGAGTGTGGACCCCTCTTGGGGTATGCCAAGAAAAGAGACGAAGAAGAGGACATGAGGGTCAAATTCAAATTCATGGGGGTCAGAAGGAGGAATTATAAAAGTGATAAAAAATGACTGCATGGACACCGAGACAACAAGAAGGTGCTAACTAGAGTATCCATGATCGATTAGGCTCTATCGCCAAGCTAAAAAATGAATACAGGAAGTGGCAAAAGTCGTAACTTGACGGGGTTAGACCTAAGTCATAAATAATCCTAATGGTAAAAATTCAAAATTGGTGAAAGTAACCTACCCCTATATGCCAATTCAAGAGAAACACACCTAAGGTCCAATGGATGTCACAATAGAAACAACAACCTGCCTTGTAAAAACCATATAAAAAGAGACCCATGGTTAAATCACAAATGAAAGAAATAATCATGGACAAGGGAAAAACACAACCTATATTATTGTCTTTTGAATTTTATAATTTTTTTTAGATTTTTGGCATAATAAGGCATGATAAATACTTGCATCACACACTAAACAAAAAAAGTTATAAATCATCACACTCTTATGTACAGTATGTACAAGCAAAACTCAATCTGGTAGGTCATGTTAAAGTGTGCCCATAGCCGAGCGTAAGCCAAGGGTTTCTATACACGAACTTATGGGAAGAAGAGGCCATATGGTTCACCAATGTAAATCCATGCTAAATGAATTCGAACTGCCCCACCCGGAAAGGTTGACCATGTCAGGGATAGTCTAACATAGTCATACTTTCAAAATGAACCTGAGGACATAGGGGAGGATCAAGACATAATGGAGCTGAAAGAAACTCAACGACAATGGTGAGGAGTTGGAAAATTCATTGGAAAGTTAAGTATTAGAAGCCCAAGACTTTTTTTTTTTTTATACAGTGGGATCGGCAACTGGGGCAACCTCGCGACTCATGTTACACGGGGTCGATTCTGACCGCTACCACTATACCCATTGGGAACATGCGCCCGCCCCTCTCCACACGCTCCACTTTAGTCCAAGGGGTTTGAACTCATGACCTCCTGTACGGGCTTGCCTTACAAACGAACTTCACTGCATTTCAATTACCAACTTGCCTACCCCTATGGGGCTATTAGAAGTCCAAGACTTGACTCGGTCCATGGGTGGGAATTTCAAGGAGGGACAAGGAGGTGCCCCCTAAGTCGATTCAAGATTTAAAATGGCAAGCTCTTCATGTTCCAATTCTAGGAGATTAGGGGCATAAAGGGGCATAACCTCCCTATGATTATCAGTGGATAGATCCATGGCCTCTAAATTGACTAACCAAGGAGGCTCGTCATCAAGGGAGTCATTTGTAAAAAGTGGAGGGGAGGCCCATGTGGGTGAAATAACCTGATCATATTCCATATTTGGATGGATTTTCTAACAAAATTTAATAGGTATTTACGGGGTACCTGGAGAGGCAATCACTTCCACAAGAGCTGGCATAGGGTACTCACTAGCTTGATGAACTTCTATAGTATCATGTGACACCACCCAAATATCAGGATATCTATGGGGTCCATAGGTGCCAGAAGATATCATATACATAGGATAATTGGTGGGAGATGAGGGAGCGTTGGGTGGAGGGATTTGAGGAAAAACCCCCATAAGACTGGAACTTTTGAAAATTCCAGTGCCAACACTGTGAAACTGACTAGGATGGTCCCCCTCAAGTGGTACAGTATTTGGCCCAATAGCACACAATAGTCAGTCTAGTCAATAATAATGATCTTGCCTTCATGAGGAAAGCAAAGTAAAGGAAACATAGATTATGCTATGATAGTCATGGCATAAAACAAGCTACGACCAAGGAGAAAGTTATAATCTAAAGGAGCATCAAAAACTTCAATATCAACATAAATCGTTTTACCCCCTAACTCGATTCCAAAATGTGGGAGGAACCCCTTATAAATTAAATTATGACCATCAAATGCTTAGAGAGTGGTATTAGACTTGGCGAGATCCAGAGAGCCAATAACTTCCCAATAGGATATGGACATCACATAGGTGGAGGAGCCCTCATCTACCAGAGTGCGATGCATATCCTTTTGGGAAACCTGCACTATAATTTGAAAAGAAATCTGATGGGAAAGATGAGGAGAAGATTTCTCGATATTAAAATAAATGACACCACTGTCAGATGGGTCAAATCCACTGATGGCAGACAAAAAGGCTTTGCGCTACTAAGGACAACTTTGCAAGACCTCCAAAGCAGGCATGGCACAAGGTGCCTAGGATAGATCTTCAATAATATTATAGAATTGAGTGGCCCTAGCGGAAGGGTTGTGGGTCGTTTTACGGAGAACACCTTTTGGGGGGGCGATATATTGGTTCCATAGGTTTATGTAGAGTGATAGGTCTACTGGAACTAGGTGGAGCTAGTGAGTCCTTGGAAGGCAAACTCAACTCAGGGGCATCATATCACTTAGCTCGTGTTGTCACATTGAAATATTTTTTGCACATAAAGACAAGATGAGAGAATGACCCCTCATTTCCCCCTTGCAAAGGTAGATAAGGTTTAGAAATCATCTATTTTTGGGTTTGTGCAGGGAATGGATGAGTTTAAACAATAGGCTATTGAGAAGACGGTGGTGAAAGGAGCCTATTAACTTCATCCATTCGAGGACACTCATGAGTAAGGTGATCGCCCTTAAAATTTTTACAAGGGAACTTGACTTTTCGGCGATGCTCATTTGTTCCCCCTCCCTGAATCTTATGATTTGGTTTAGACTCCTAGGCAGTTTTATTTTGTTGTTTATTTTTTCGATTGTTATTGTTCTTTTTACCTCCAATTTCATAGTTGTTCTTCAGTTGAGTGGACTTTACCGTGAGAACATCGGTGGACTGCTCAAGAGGGGGTGCTTTAGCAGATCCATATGCACTTGTTGGGGCTTGAGATGTAACAGTCAGTTTCCCAAGGTGGGCAGCAAGTTAGCTCATGGGATTAGAAACAAACCCAATCACGCCATTGGCATTTGGGCCAGGAATAGGATTAGGTGGGTCAATGGAAGGCCTATGGGCGTTGGGAAAAACTTCATATAGCGTACTCGACTATGAATATATGAGATAAAAATGTTGGACAACTAAAATGGCTTGTTCTTCATTTACAACTCAAAACATAGACACATCTTTAGCAATTTGAGGTCGAAGTGATCTAATGAACCATTTACAGAGAATCTCATCGAGTAACTTGGTTCTCACTAACCTCTTACGACGACACCACTCATGAATGTGATTAGAGATAAGTGTGGCATCATTTTGTTTGAAGTTAGAAAATAGGTCAAAGTCAATATCATACTAGGTGGGTAACTGAAAATGTGTCAAGAAAGTTTGAGCTAATGAGGAAAAATCACTGTAAGATGCGGTATCTAACTCGGTGTACAATTTGGCAACATCCCTAGTTATAGTTCTTGGAATAGGTGAAGTTTTAAAAAATAATACTCCAGCGAATTGGATGAACACCATAAATGATAAGTGGTGATATGGGTGGATGGATTCTCCCTAGGCTTCCCTTCAAACTTGGGAATATCATATGGTAATTTGGCGGGCATCGGTGGCCACCAGGGATCATGACGGATGTGGTCATTAGCTAATTTGGAAAGATCCAGTAAATCAAGATAATATAGGAAAAAATTATGAGTTTGACTAAATGGGACATAGGAAGGAGAAGCCCCTGACCAACCTTGTGGTCCCCCAATAAAAATATCTGGAAATTTCTAAATCCTTACACTTTATGCAAAAATTATTTACTGGTAATTTGGTTATGCTCCTCCTACTTAGACAAGTTATTAACTGAATAAATTCAAGTTAAAATCAAAGCAAAACACATAACAGATCTCCACCAATCCATATCTAGAACAAGTTCATGCACACATAGACAAAGTGACACATTTATTTCTAGACAAATAGCCCCCGGAAAAACCCAATGCGGGAAAATTGGTCTCTGGTTGCTGGAGGGTTTTATTATTAAGAATTTTCTGAATACAACAAGTCTGGGTTCCAGATCTGGAAAACCCGACAGAGAAATAATAGATTTGTATCTCACTAGCTGATCTAGGGCCAAAATAATGACTGATCAAAACCCTCAAATGGGATTTACATAACTCAGCCAAGATTAGGGCCTAGAAACCCCAGCGCTACCCCTGAAAGCCTTTGCGTCAGACTCTGAAGCCCCTCTAACCCTCAACGCTACTTCAGAAGGGACTGCGTTACCCCAAACTGGGTGACACAGTCTCTACGCTGCCCATTAGGGTTTTTGTGTAACCCCTAGGGGCTTCCTGCTGAAAATCACACTGTCCTTGAGGGACTGCTCTGTCCTTGTTGCTGCTACTGCTCTCCTGCTTTTGCGCTACCTCTCTAAGTTGATCTCTGCCTCTTGTTGATTCTATACCCCAAGATCATATCATCTCCTTGGCCTAAATTCTCCTCTCTACAGCTGAAACACTTCTGAGAATTCTTAGCAAACTCACCCTAGAATATCAACTTAGCTTCAATTCTCTACCTCTGTGTGTCTTTACAAATGACCCCAAGCCTTTCCTTTATAATTTTCTCAATGGGAAACCAATGGCCATGTTCAGATCTTGAACCAATGGCTAAGATTAAAAGAAAGCTTGATCCATGTGACTTAAGACAATTTCATCACATGTTTAATTAAATTCACTTTAATTATTTAAGTTCCCTAAGTTTTAACTTAGGAAATACATTAAAATAATTAATTAATTTAATATCTCCTAAACCAGATGAAATTTCCCAAATCAATTTTTGGGTCTTGTAGATCAAGTGTACTCTAGTCCCTCCACACAATTTGGGAGCTAGAGCACAACTAATGCTACCTCAAATACCCAAAATCTCAACACTCCCTCTTATCATCAAGGGTGTGGTCTAGCAATACATCACACTATGAATTACATGATTTTTGGCACTGGTTCTGTGTTGCTGATGCTTGGCCGGCTACCACTCAACTCTGCACTACTGCTGCCATTCTGTACTTCTTCCCATGACTCTACCACTACCACTGCAACCTCTATACTGTAGCTCCCTCTCAATATGTTGCATCTGTGCTGCTCATAGCACTGCCATTGCTGATCTATTGCACTGCAACTTCAGTTGTTGAGAGAAACAACTGAATCTTCTACCCAATATTTGAAAAACAAGTCATATGGGATGCATCCTCATCACTGAAGCTCCATAGGCTACAGATATGTGCTGGCATCTAAAGAATGATGCACAGCTACAACTCTGCACTGTGTAAGAAGACTTCCTCTACACTACTGAAGTCACATCAACCCCTTGTGATGAAATCTCTCACGTTGTTGTTGCACTGCAATGTCCTTTTGAAGCATTTTGTGTTGCTGCAGCTCTGCACTACGTAAGCAGCTCTACTTTGTACTGTTGAAGACACATCAGCCTCTGCGTTGTTGCCACTTCTACATTGTTGTTTCTTTTCTCTACGCTGCTCCTTGCAGTCTTCAGATTTGCCTCTACCTTTGATTCATATGTGATCTATGCACCCACTGCTCCACTTTTCCCGCTATTGTCTTAAGGCTACCATAGCTCGCATGTGATTCAAGTGATGAGCTGCTCAAGGATCTAGCCTCCTTCTATGTAGCTCCTCTACATATCCATGCCACCCCACCTCTATGGTTCATGAGCACTCATGGCTGCATCATCTTCTAACCCATCAACTGCCATAGCTGCTTTGGAAGAAGATGCTTCCTTGTCCTTTTTCTTCTGAGGACAATTGCTGGAAAAATGTCCCATTTCACCACATTGGAAGCACTTGATCTTGGAGAGATCCTTCTTCTTCTTTGGTTTCCTCTTTGATGCCAAGGTTGTATCTTCCTCATCTTCCTTCTTCACTTTTCATGATCCCGAGCTATATTGCTTCTTGGTGAATCTGCGGAGTTCTTCTTGATGCAGAATTGACCACAAGTTGTCCCATTCTGGGAGGTCTGCTCTACCCAAGATACTTTGGACAAAGGTTTCCCACTCATCTGTGATTTCATTAAGGTCATTCGTCACCATCACATTGTCCTCACCTTTCCATCAGTTGCTGTAAAATGATATCTGATCGACTATAGTCTGAAGAGGAAATGCTCCATGTCTTCTCCCTTAGACATCATGAATGACCTCATATGTGTCTCCAACAACATCTTTATTTGGAAAGATTATCCCTCATATAGGGATATCAAGGCCTTCCACATCTTATTAGTTGTCTTCTTCTCAGCTAAGTGTGGTACAATATGGTCCTTGATTCCATCCATAATCAGCCGCTTGGCATGCCCAGCAGCCTCCTTATGCTTCCGAAGGAGATCCAGATCTATCTGTGTGGCCAGAGTTTTCTCTGCATGGTCTCTAATTTTGTATGCCTCAAGGACTATCAGGATACTTTCCTTCCAAACCAAAAGTTTGAGAGGCCATCCTACCTATCCTAATCACACAGTCCATGAGGAGCCATCTGCTCAGAATGTGTCGGAACTTCCTCTTCTCTTTGCTAGAGAAATGGATCTAAGGCCCTTGGTGAAACAAGCACCTTCTACTCCCTCTGACAACTAATTTCCCTCCTTGGAAATCTACCAAATCAACTATGGTTCAACTCTTCTTTGATCCTCTGATCAAACTACAAGTTTCTTTTGGCTAGAAACTCTCTGATAAGCTGATCTACTCGCGCTCTTTGTCACTTGTGCTAATGCTAAAAATCTGAAAACTTCAGAAATTTAACCCCACCAGTACCTTCTAAATTTCTACATATTTTCTTCAGTCTTTTCTGGATCTGAAAGATTCATATCTGAATCACACTAGCTGGTTCAGACCAATCCAGCATTGTTTCTAAGCTGCCTCTACGTAGTAATTGTGTGGGCTTGCTAGGAGATAGCGTTAGATAGCGTCACCCTTCCCTCTGCGTGAATCTACCTCTGAAAAATACGTTATCCCTTTAGATATGTGTTTCTGCTGCTTCCTGCGGCTAGAACCTTCAGATTCTTGCTAATGACCCTCCTAGATTTGCAATTTCTCTGATGCCATGTGGAAATTTTTTAATCTTTACACTTTATGCAGAAGTTATTTCCTGTTAATCTGGTTATGCTCCTCCTACTTAGATAAGTTATTAACTAAATCAACTCAAGTTAAAATCGAAGCAAAACACATAAAATATCTCCACCAATCCAGATCTAGAACAAGTTCATGCACACATAGAAAAAGTGCCACAGTTATTTTTGGACAAATAGTCCCCGAAAAAACTCAATGTGGGAAAACTGGTCTCTGGCTGCTGGAGGGTTTTATTATTAAGAATTTTCTTAATACAATAAGCCTCGGTTCCAGATCTGGAAAACCTGATAGAGAAATAATAGATCTACATCTCACTCGCTGATCTAGGGCCAAAATAATGACTGATCCACACCCTCAAACGAGATTTACAGAACTCAGCCAAGATTAGGGCCTAGACACCCCAGCGCTACCCCTGAAAGCTTCTGTGTCAGCCTCTGAAGCCCCTCTAACCCTCAGCACTACTCCGGAAGGGACTGTGTTACCCCAAACTAGGTGACGCACTCTCTACGCTACCCCTGAGGGTCTCTGCGTAACCCCTGAGGGCTTCCTGTTGAAAATCACGTTGTCCTTGAGGGACTGCACTATCCTTGCTGCTGTTGTTGCTCTCCTTCTTCTATGCTACCTCTCTGAGCTGATCTCTGCCTCTTGTTGATTCTAGACCTTGGGATTAGATCACCCCCTTGGCCTAAATTCCCCTCTCTGCAGTTGAAACACTTATGATAATTCTTAGAAAACCCGTCGTAGAATCTCAACTTAGCTTCAATGCTCTGCCTTTGTGTGTCTTCAAAAATGATCCCAAGCCTTTCCTTTATACTTTTCTCATTGGGAAACCAACAGCCATGTTCAGATCTTGAACAAATGGCTAAGATTAAAAGAAAGCTTGATCTGTGTAACTTAAGATAATTTCATCACATGTTTAATTAAATTCACTTTAATTATTTAAGCTCCCTAAGTTTTAACTTAGGAAATACATTAAAATAATTAATTAATTTAATATCTCCTAAACTAGATGAAATTTCACAAAGAAATTTTTGGGTCTTGTATATCAAGTGTACTCTAGTGCCTCCACAAAATTTGGGAGCTAGAACACAACTGATGGTACCCCAAATACACAAAATATAAACAAAAGATTCGATGGATGAGCTTGTTGGTGGTGAAAATGGTTCACCCTAGCAAATGATTGATGCAGCCCAATGTAACTAGTAGATGGATGTTGCCCCCCAGGGTAAAAAAACTCCAGAGAGAAATGGACCTCGAAAAGCGTGACTGCTAATGGGGTTGTACCAAGGGTGAAAATAAGGACCAAAATGCACAGTAGGACTGACATAAGTGGAATGAGCCAGATAAGACACGAAATTGGCAGCGGGGTTTCCCCCAGGTAGACTATCCCCTCCAATAAGAGCATTGGTAGGTGACGTCCCTCCAAAGAGCGAACTATACCAAGCTTGCGTCATACTAGATGTTACATTTCCCCCAAGATGACTAGGGACAATTGGTGATCCCCCCCATGGGTTCCCGGAAGTAACCGTGCCTAATTAAGGAACAAGAATAGTCGGTTGGGAAAAGTATGGTGTGTAAATTTCTACACCTATTGGCTGACTAGGCTGGGGAACTGTAGCAGGCATAGAGGATGGTGTGGGCACAGTAACATTCGGGAAACTAGTGGGAGCTATAGATGAGACAAGTGGAATTCCCTAAGAAGAATTAAGCGGTGTAGACGGAGGAGTAGGGATATCCATGCTAAGAGATGGTAGCATTTTCGTCGCAACTGAGACTGCTGATGCAAATGGTAGGGAAGTCTCAGACTTTGCCATAGTTTATATGGTCGATAATGGCACATGAGTGTAAGCCTACGTAGAAATGTCAAGATTTAGCCGCAATAAGGTAAGCCCTAAAATATCAGTCAAAGGTGGAGTGGCAAGAGCATCAGATTTGTCCTTCAATGTCTCAATAGAAACTAGATCGTTATCAATTGGGCCAGACACAGATTCCAGCACTATATGGTGGTATAATTTGTGAGTGTCGACATGCACTCTCCGTGAAAGAGAAATAAGTCCACTTCGTTCAGGAAGTAAACCTTGAAGATGACGTGAAAATCGACGTGCAAATTTAGCCAAGGTGATAGTAAATAAAACAAATTTGAGTTAGTGCAAATACCTTAAGGCCAAAACTACTAACTCGGACCAAATAGCATGATCTATAAATTTACTAAAATGTAGCACACACAAACATAATATAAATAAGACGGCGGTGGAACAATTATACTAACGACCTGCTTCCCAACCCTTTTAGTTGCGAACTCGGTGGTGAGCCCTGGTATTAGACCAAGAGTGCTGCAACTCCCAGAGGTTACTCTACTTTACTTTATCAACTCGAGGTTCATATAAACTTGGAGGTGACAGTGCTATATACACAACATATGCATTCGACTCATTCCATCCTCTTCTAATTCCTACAAAAGGGTGCTATTGCTAGGGTTTCTAAGTGAAGTACATCCCACTTCTGAATTAGACCTAGAACTACAAATTACTCAAAAATACTACTCTATCAACAATCAAAGGACTATTCTAAAGAAAGAAGATATAACTTGCTATTTTTCAAGGAAGAAAATATATAATATAGGCTTATTGCAAGAAATAGAAGTAAACTAGGCAACATTCTTGAAGAAAATTGTTGAATTTAAATTGCAGAAAGCAAGAGTAATATAATCACTCATTGTTGGACCAAATGGCTAAGTAAACTCTAACTATTTTATGCTTAAATTTTATGCTTTAACAATGCATCTAGTCAAGGGCTAACTATGCTTGTAAATACTCTATTTTGCAGCAAATGAAGGAGGTGCTAAGGTGTCTTAAGAAGGTTCTGGACTCATGGATTCTGAGCTAAAGGTGTCTTGGAGGCTGTGGCATGGTTAGGTGAGGTGGAAGATGGTTTTTGGACTAACAGAGATGCTAACTGGCACTGCTACAAGATCTACTACAGGTTTACTATAGTGCTACAGGATGTCCTGTAAATGCTACAGGAAACAAGCCGAGGCTGTTTTGAGGCCAAATTTGATGAGGAAAGGCGTATGGAAGTTGAAATTAAGGTGAATTTAGGTGTATGGAAGGTGTCCAACCCCTTGGCCAAGCTCAGAACCTCTCTCAAATCTCGTCTTGCACTTACAAGGTTGCTCTCGGTGTGGTGCTGAAAATCTCAAAAACAGGGTTGTGGGTGATTTTGTTGAAAAGAGATTGGTGAAAGGTGAGAAATGGAGATAGGGATGTTTTGGAGTCCTCGTCTTCTTCTCTACTCAAACCTGTAAGCAAACTACCCATTTTTGCAATAAACATTGGCAAATCTATGATGAAGAAGATAGAAAATATGAGTTGAATTTGATAAGAAAACCTACTTATGCATTCAAAAAGAAATCTAACTCAGTATTCTCAATATGTTCATGAAAAATACAACAACCTATCTATTATTTCGAAGAAATCATAAATTGAAGAGAAATTTTGGGCCTGTGGTGAAGATCTGCCCTCCTCAAGCTCCAATGAAAGAGGTGAGAGAGGGAGGCTTTGACACACAACGTTTGGAGTTTATATGCTATTGTACCATTATCTACAAGATCCTAACTATAGCAAATGTGAAATGGAAGAAAACCAAAAACAGTAAAATGAAATGTAAGCAAGCTAGCTAAAACTCATAAAGTAAACTAGCTACAATGGCACAAAAATAAACATAAATAGACAAGAGGGAGAGAGGGAGAGAGAGACCGAGGCCAATGGATTGGGCCCTAACCCACATTCTCAACTCTCTGAAACTAAATCAATGAAGGACAAACTGAATACTCATTTTATTGCAGAAATATTCTCATTACATAACAATGAAAGTCTCAAAAGTCTATCACAGGAGCTAAGAGTCTACTAGCTTCCTCCAAAATTCAAATCCTAATGATCTCTTTCTCTACCCTATTTAACCTAAAGGGTAGCTACCAACAGCTCCCTAAAAAGTAGGTGATGTGTCCCATTTGACTGAAAGAGAAGTGGAGCTTTGGTGCACTTAATCTTCCACTTGCTTGGTTGCCTTTGATTTCAAGTTGTTGGAGGGAATCTCGAGGGTCCCTTGGCCGCCTTTAGGAGTTAAGGAGGTGGAAAACCCTCCTATAATCTCTCCTTTTTTTCTAATATTAAATTTTATTGCACAATGTTAAAAAAAAATGGAATATCTTCGCGATTATCCTGCATTTAACCCATATTAGGCATTCGAAGTATGACAAACCTTAATCACCATCTACGCTAAGCAAAATATGACAATAATGTAATTAAATGTGAGAAATAGAGAATAATAAGGCTAAAAAGGTGACCATTAACCTCTCTAATTATACCTAATGATGGGTCTCATCATTACCCCCTACCAAATGGTTGCTCATCCTCTGAGAAAATTAGTCCTCCTTTATTTATTTCAGTGCTTTAGTGGCCCCTCTGAGCTCCCAAGGAAGAAGTGAAGGAGTTCCTTCAGGAGGGTAGAATCCAACATTCTTTTCTACCTCCTCCCATTCTTTTTTTTCCTCATCTCGGTCTTTCCCTTCACCCAATCCCAACAGAAAAGGTGGATTGATTTTCAATCCAAGCCATAGTATTTTCATTTCCTACGTAGCCCTCTTGTATAATGGTGCCCTTTATAGGGCACTCCTCATTCTCTCTAGGGTATGATATTCCATGTTTCAGAGACTAAGAGGGAGGTCATTCCACCTTCTTTGAATTTCCAGTACACATTCATCTCCCAAAAGCCTAGAAATATCATCAAAATGTGCAATGGCTTGTGCTTGTGTGCTCAAGTACTTGTCTGCAAGGCTGACATAATTCTCTATCATGAGGTGATTGTTGATGACTCCCCTAGGGCTAAATAGTTCTGCCCTTATGTGTAGAGGCTCTCTATTTTCTCTTCTCATCACCTTCTTTACTTCATCTACTCTTGCTTCCTCATTGACCATCCAAGAAGCTAATGCCATTAACTTCATATCTCCCAACCTAGTATTAGGGTCCCAAATGCTTAATTCTATCAAAATAAGATTGTGGATGTAGAATTCTTTCATCTTGGCCTTATCTCCCATTCTAGACTGATTGCAAAATTCAATGAATTTCCTGCAGTTCTGAAAAGGTAAGGACCCATGAGAGGCTAATATATTAATTTGAAATTGGAGCCACTGTTCTTTGAGGTATATGACATAGGAGTTTCATGGATATCTTTGTTGGATGGCCTCCATGCACAAATTTTCCATGGTGGAAATTCATTTGTCTTTTTTCTGAAGTTGACTCTACAATATTGCATTCTATGCATGTGTTTCTTGAAGCTGCTCTTTCAACATGGATTCTCTAAGTCTAACATTAGACAAATTCCTTCCCAACTCAGTGACCTCCTCCATGATCCCTATGTCATGCACACCTCTTGTTGTAGCAATTTTCATCTACTGATGAGTGCATGCTATTTCTTGTTCTAACTGATGAAATAAGGGGACTGCAAACTTCTAAGGAATCATTATACCCCCTTTAATAAATGTATAGTAAGAACTGAGATTTGGCTAAGGGCTAGGGTATGAAACTGCTGATATGTATTTAGGGACAGATTTTGGGGAGGTAGGCTCCTCCTTTTTCTCTTACTCTTCCTCCTCTTTGGCATCTTGCCCTTCAAATTGTGCTTCTTTCTCAACTTCTTGGGCCTCTTTCCCACCCATGTGTGCCTTATCTCCCTCCCCCAAGGCTTCCTACTCTGTTTCTGGAACTGCTGGAGTTTCTTATAGCATATATAAAGTTTCATGTAGCAAACTATTTTTTGCCTGTATAAAACCCTCCCTTACTTGGTTTTCCTTCTTTTTTGTCTTTTAAGATTTTTTGGGGGGTGGTAGATGTGTAGGGGATGCCAACCTAAATGAATTTCTCCTCCTATAGGTCACATGTGTCCTCTCAGGTGAGGTGACCTCTTTAACTTTCCCTTCTTCCAACCTTATCTCATCATCCTTTTTGGGTGGCTCCTCAATTGTTATAGGGCTTTTGGTTGGAGTTTGTGGCTTCCCCTACCTTATCCTGACACTCTTTCTAGTCCTGAAGTACATGGGTGTTTTTATTTTTCTCTTGGAATTCACTGGTGTGCTCAAAGTGGCCAAGTTAGTAGCCACTTCCTTTTCCTTATCTCATGTGATATGTTGGTCTGTTGAGGAGAAGTATCAATGCCTAGAAAAGGGTCTGATATTTCCTCCTCACCTACCTTATCTTCCTTCTTTTCCTTTGTTTCTTCCTCCTCTGTTTCATCTCCCTCTTTTTCTTCTTCTGTTTCTAAGGTTTCTGTGTTTTTTTTTTCAACCTCCATCTATTCTTCTTCCTCATCTTCTCCTTTTGTCTCTTCAACCTCCCCTTATTCTTCTTCTTCCATTCCTCTCTCTCCAATACTAGAGGCAGATATTTGTCCATTTTGGGTGGCTATGAAGGCCTCCCTATCCATATCTATGAATGAGGACCATTTAATAGGGAGTTTCAATCTGTGTAGAGCATCATTCACTATTAGCTTGATGAGGCCATGGTGAGCTAAGTGTTGGTACTTCCTTTCCCTCACCTTTTGTCTCATGTCCCTAATTGAATGCAGGAGAAAATAGGGAATGCTCAGTATTTGTTATAGAGGGAGTTCTCCTTGAAATCTAAGTTCATTCAACAACCTAAAGTGGTATCCATAAAACACACTGAGTCTTCCCTCACAGGAAATGAATTTCATAATGTGGAATGCTACTTCATCCCAAGGGTATGGAAGGCTTTCTCTCCTCACTCCATTTTTTTCTTCAATGAATTCTTCACCAGAAATAAGCTCTTTTTAGCTAAAGTGTTGGACACCCTATCTTCCTTATTCCACTAGATTCCTAGGGGAAAAGTGGTGATTCTATTAATTAACCCTGTTGCAATTGTGATAGCTAGGCCTCTAACCACAGTGGTGGCCCTCTCATATGTTTGTGATTGCAGGGCTACTACAACTTCTTGAGTTATCTTCTCATCAAAGCCTTTGAGGAGCTCAAATAAGCCTAACCATTGGTGGTTCTCGAAATCTCCACCACCTGAGGGTGAAATCTTACCCTTTTGATATTTTTGGGCTCCCTTCTGTTAAATGCTTCTCCAATTTTATGGTTGTGCTAGGAAGGTGGTTGAATGATGTCGTCTGAGAGTTATTGGTGAAGTGTGGCATTAGAGATTATAGCTTTTAAATAAACTCATGCTACCTTGATTCAACCTCTTAATTCCAAAATTATTGCTGACTGTGTATAAATTTCATGGAAAATTCACAACTTTGGGGAGTGGAAACCACTTACCTCTGACCTCTGGTGTTTTTTTTTTCCTTGGGAGATGGTGGTATTAGGATTTAATACCACTTATGAGTGGCTCTTATTTGCACTTTTTCTCACTGCTGAACCTTTTATGAAGTTTCTTGTAGCATCCACAGTTTCTTGTAGCATGGGGTTTGCATGCAGAATCGGTCTTGGTGTTGCATTCTTCCATGGATCCTCTAAATTTCCTTCCTCCCACTGCTCTCAAAATGCTAAATGAAATGAGAAGAATAAGCCAAAATTTCCCTTTATGGAAACTTAACTGAATTTGGAGTAGAGTGAACTCCCCCTTAACTGCTTTGACTTGCCCAGGTGGCATGCACACTCAACTTCTTGTCCACTTTAACTTTGCGAGGGTGGCTAAGTTAAATGGCCACCTTTTCACCCTTTTAATCTCTAATTCTCGACATTAATTCATTTTGGTCAACATGAGCGCATAACGAGAGGGTTAAGGGCCATACCATGAGCCTACATGTTGCTAAGGAGTTGCATACATCATTTGATGTAGGGATTTAGAGTTTGGTGATAGCCATGATTATTTTTCCTTTTGGTTTGTTTTTGTTAATACATTTTCTAAGTGAGCTGCTTAACCTTTTTATTTTCTTGTTATTTTTTCAAGTGTTGCATGGGAGGTCCTCGGTTGATCTTGTTGGTGTGATTATCTTCTTAGAGTCTGTTGGTGGTCCTTTGAATATTTTTTTAGTTTTCTTCCATTTGTCTCTGTTGTAGATTAATCTTGCTTACATGTTGGTATAATTATTTATAAACTCAGAAAGTTGTGTGTCAAGCCTCCCTCTCTCATCTCTTTCATTGGAGCTTGAGGAGGGTAGACCTTCTCCACATGCCATATTTTATTTTTAGTTTATGATTTCTTGGAATGAATAGTTAGCTTATTTTAGTTCCATGAACATGCTTATAACGCTGAGTTAGATTTCTGTTTGTAGCCTAACGTAGATTTTCTTTCCAAATTCAACTCATCTTTTCCATTTCTTTCATCATGAATTTTTCAATATTTGTTGCATGAACAGGTATTTTTATTTTCAAGTACTGCAACCAAGGAGGACTTCACCAACACCTTAAACTTCATTTCTCGCCCTTCATTAGCATTATTTTCATCAAAATCGCCATCAAACCTATTTTCATATTTTTCATCTCCATACTGTGAGCAAACCCTAGAGGTGCATGACATGATTATCAAGAGGTTCTGAGCTTGGAAAAGGGGTTGGACACATTCCACTCATCCAAAAACAGCTTCACTCCACCTTCCCTACACTTTTCTCACCCATTTTTGGCCTCATATTTCCCTCGGACTGTTTTGTGTAGAAATTCAAGACTTTCGTATAGCACTACACGAAACCTGTAGTAGCACTTTCCGCAGCACTAGTGGGACCCTCCTTAAGCCCAGAAACCACCATCCACCTCATCCAGACCTGCCAAAACCACCCATACACCTTCAGCCTTGCACCCATGAGTTTAAGCCCTTCATAAACCACCTTAGCATTTTCTCCTCCTAGCTGCAAAACAATGCATTTACAAGAATATTTAGGTCATGGTTAGCTGCATGATTAAAAGCATGAAATTTAAAACATAAATTAGACAGATTTTTTTAAGCCATTTGGCCCAAAAATGTGTGATTAGGTTAGCTTCCTTTATGCAATTTCAATTCAGAAATTTACTTCATGCAAGATGCCTAGGTTGCTTCCATTTCTTATCATAGCTTAATGTTTAGATTTCTTTCATTACAGAGTAGTTAGATGTGCTTTTTTTTTGTAGAATAGTTATTTTCTTGCTGATAGAGTAATGGATTTTAATCATTTGTAGCTGTAAGTCTACATTCACAAGTGTGATAGACTTCATTCAGAAACCCTAGAAATAGCACCCTTTCCTAGAGCTCAGAAGAGGATAACATGGGTAGAATGCATTTGTTGTGTATATAGCACTGTCACCTCCAAGTTTGTATGAACTTCGGTTTGATAAAGTAAAGTAGGGTAGCCTATGGGAGTTGCACCACTCTTGGTGCAATACCAGGGCTTGCCACTTCTCACCTTCACGAAGCCATTGGATGTGAGATTTCTACCTTCAATATGCCAACCTCTTACTTCTGGTGGGCTTCCATATCCTTTAGGACCCTACTTTATTCTTTAGATAATTATTGTTTCCACCCTTGCTTTATTATTTATACTTGGATATCCTCCATTTGCACTTCTAGTCTTCGTTTTTTCTTGAAAAATATCCCAAAATTCCTCCTGTTTCTACTATTTGATGCACAGTTTGAATTCTTTTAGTTTGAGCTAAAAATAGTGCATCTCATTCTTCACCCTAGGTTTAATTTCCTTCCAACACTCTTTGACTTTGAGGAGGAAGTCTTGTCACTGGAGCCAAAAGAATTCAAATTGAAATTATTGATTTTGAGGGGACCACTTGAGGTTGATCATATGGGCCAGTGATTAGACCCCAAACTCAGTAAGATTATTGCTTCGATGAATGAGTCTTTTCCCATCAGCTTCTCAGACAATAAGAATATATCCAACCAACTAGCGATCTAGTGCTTACCTCCCCACCTCCCACCTATTTTTATGAGTAAAAATTCCATTTATTGTGTCTATGCCACTATTTTCAGGTCCTGGATCAAGTTCTGAAACTATACTGACATCACATATAATATCCTTATCCTAACCTTCTTCTCCTCCATATTTCTAATCATATTGAAGCCTCCCCCCCACAATCCATCCTCCCCCTTGAATGATTTTATGCATAGTTCTAATTTCCTCTAGGAATCCATCTTTCCTACCTAGGACTGAAGGTCCATATACCACCAATACCTAAAGCCTTTCCTCTGACCCCATGCAGTGAAAGTGCCATGATAGAAAATTTGATGTAGCCAACCATACTTCAAAGAGGACCCACTAAGGGTCACATATCACTGTTATTCCTCCAAGACAACACCTGGAGTCAATGTACATGGCTTCACACCCCACCCAACATCGAGACAGAATGGTTGTCAGTGTGGAGCCGCTTACCTTGGTTTCCTATAATAGGACTATGTATGTTTTTTTCGTCAAAATTTTCAATAGTAAGTATCATTGCTTTCCTTGGTTATTTATTCAAGTTTTGAATGTTCCACAAGAAAATATTCATGGATTAGTTGGTTCGAGTGGAGAAAATATTCTGCTATATTATTAATCTAACTAGAGTTCAATAGAAACTCACTTGCATCACAAAAAAATTCTCAAGAGGTTTTGTGCCCTTTATGGTTGCAGTCATTTGTAGCTTGTTCTTTGGATTTATGGAGTTGTGGTGAGCCCTTTCGTCCCATGTTGGATTTTGATGACCCCCTACTAGGGGATGGATTAGGTTGCCACCATTGTCCATATAGGTGCAGGAAATGGTGAAGTTGCTTCGTGGGGATTGATTGGGCCTCCATCCTCGCCCAAGTCTGTAGAAATTCCTGCATGGTTTTTTCATCAATGTCTAAGTTGTCTTGATGATCCTCCACCTCAAGAATATATGTCATTTTTTCCAATAGCTCCTTCAAGCTCGAATCCCCATGATCTAGGAGGATCTTGAAACAGTTCTCCAAATTTTACCAGGATAAATGAAAAGTTAATTGGAACCTAGGTTATGAGCATATTAATTTTGAATGTGTTAGTATCAGTCTAGTCATACTGCCATCAATGATCAACATTTCTCTTTTGCATTTTCATATTAGGAGTCCCATACCATAAATTTTCACTATTCCATTAGGTCATGGATTCATTGATGGTAGTGGTTTTTTATCAGTTTTCCCTCATGCGAAACTTGTTGATTCTCCTCTCTATGGTCTTTAGTCATGAGTCACTTTCACTCTGGGAGTCATGTTATTAGGTCATAGGGTTGGTCTCATTAGGTTCTAGGATCTAACCATGGTCAAATTAATGATTCAAGTGTCAATAAATATCAGCAAGGTCATGAGGAGGTCCAATAAACTCAAAGTCACAACACCTGGGAAGATCAAAGAAATGTTTTATTTAGCTTCATGTAATTTTCGCCTCAAAACTATGTTTTGAGGTGAAAACATAGTACTTTTCTTTCATTACCAACTCTTATGTAATTCTATGTCATCATATGTAATAATTCACACTTCAGAGGCTGCTATCCCCACAAATTCACCACCCTTCCCTTCAAAGAAGTTTTACACAACATTTTCAGTTTCAAGTCATGTTCTAAGTATGTCCATCAGAAAGAGCCTGGAAAGAGCTTTCCAACGGTATATTATACTCTCAAAACTGACTCCTGGATCGAAATTTATGCCTAAGTGAATAAAGCTCCCCTATACCCTCAACCTTTCCCCTTTTCCCATTTCCCTCTTACACTTTATTTCATAAAAAATTTAATGTTTCCATTATAAACCCCTTTTTTTCCCTATCCGATGGCATAAATCGCATTTTTAAAGTCTTTGCCCCATAAACTCTGATGCGATTGAATAAACCACTTCCCCTCATTTCCCTTTAAGCTTTATAATAAAGTTTTAAAGTTTTTATTATAAATACCCCTCCTCCGATTGCAATCGCACCATACTTATTGTGCATTCTGATTGGCCCTTGTAAAAAACTCCGATGCAATTGCATACCCCTAATTAAATCCCGCCCGATTAAATCCTAACCATTGATCTTATCAACGATCTGACGGCCTATATGCCATCACATCATCGCAATCGACGCTTTCAAATGATCACCTTCGATTGACCCCTCCCCATTTCTCTGATTGCGATGAACTCCGCTCCCCCGGTTACCCCCCCCCCCCCCCCCCCGTCATCGATCTACCCATCTGATCGAAAGGCCCACAGTCCGTCGCTCCATCGCAATCGGCAATTTCAAGTAACACTTTGCCTCCGCTCCCCTCTCACTTTCGATTCCGATTGACCTTTGGGTCCCACCATATAATCCTCCGCCCATTCATAATAAAAGGCCTTTTCCCTTTGTAAAGCCAAAATTCATTTCTCATTTCATTTTATAAGAACGTATTCTAATCGCATCGGAGTTTTTATGCCTCATCCTAATACACCTTCCCCTTTCCTCCGATCCCCGATTGCGATTACCCTTATGCACTAATCGCATCGCAAGTTTTCCATTGTGTGTCACACCTCTACGATATTCCGATTGCCATTACGTTTCGGGCCCACATCCCTTTCCCTTCGCTCCTTTTATCCAAAAAGGGGATTTTTCTTCATTAAAGGCATAAAATTCAGTTTTGATGTTTTCAAAAAGGATTTCTCGGCATATATGATATTTTCAATAAAGAAAAGAAATAGTCAAAGGGCCGAGAGCTAATTATGAAACAGAGACTTCTATAGCAGCAGTAAAATAGGGATTTGTTCTTCAGCTGTCCTATTTTCATTTATCCAATATGACAGCGAATCTCAAAGATGGCTCAAAATGTATTGTTGTTCCTCCCTTTCAGGAGTAGATCGTTGGTCTCTTTCCTATGTTCGGATTTCAGTGAAACAACTCCCTTTTTTTGTGGATCTATTTCCCACATTTCAAGTCTATTTAATGTAATTCTCAGTCATTTGTAAAGTGATCAAGTTAGTAAGTAAGGGAATAGTGTGGAAATCATTGAAGGATTCTCTGTGCTCCATTGTAACAGTTTGACAGGGAATTAATGAGAAATGCAGCTCTGATTTGTGGGATCCATGTGGTATGAGTTTTAGCATTTGTTCTCTCCTTTGTGTTCATATGTAAATTGTTATGTGTACCATTCATTCATAAACATTTCTGGTTGAATGCTTTCAAGATAGATAGGTAGAATCCATTTTTAATGCTCTACCTTGGGAAATCATTCAATATTCTGTGTTTTATTCTGTTTGAAAAGGATCCATCTCCTATGCCCTTTTTAGCTCCTCACCAGTCTTTCCATTCCATCATTATTTAAATCTAATTGCTAAAATTTCCTGCCTACCTTGCCCCATGAAATACCCTGTATCCTTGATTTAATTCCCTAGTTTCAAACTGTCCCATTTGTTCCATACATCCCTAAAAAAATTATTCATTAAAACATTTCCCATTATTATACCTAGCCTAATATCGGTTCATAATTGTACTTTTTTGAATAACTTTCACGGAGAGAGCCCTCTCCTGACCTTGTAGGGCTAGCTACAAGGCTGAGCGTGGTTTAAAGGTTACCCTGATTTTCCTTCCTTTAGCCTAAGGTTCAAATTAGTTGCTAACAAAATATAAAGTGTTTGAGCTTCCTGTGGATGTGCTCATGTATTATTCACTTTTAAATTGTAAAATAGAAATTTATTTATGAGAGTATTCCCCAAAAATCAATTTCTAAATTCAATTTGGATTTTAAACTCTCATGGGATTTCCTCATATCCCTTGAGCTTTGGATAAGGTCCAAGTTTGGTGGAGTTGAGAGTTTTTGTCCTAAAAAATCTCATAGATCATCTTTTAATGGATTTGGTGAGTTATTCTCTCCTTGGAATGTGGATATAATGAGATATCATCTCCTTTTTTTATGGATCTCTAAAAATTATAAATTATCTTATGTACTTTTGAAAGGGAGATTTTTTGAGAGAGTTTTAGAGAGTTATTTTTGGAGAGGGAGTCTTGTTTAGAGATCCTTGAGAGATCAAGAGAAGAGGTCCTTATGAGATATGGAAGAAATGTATGAAATGTGTTTGCCTTGAAAGCTATTTGGTAGTAGAAGGCAGTTTTGGGAGTTAGTCCTTTTTGTAAAGTAGTATATACATTCAAACTCTTTTGAAGAAGGCAATGAAGCAATTCAACCTTTGGAGCTAAATCCAAAGACGTAGGCTAGTGGAAGAGTTTATTAGGTGAACTCTGTTATCATCTATGTCTTGATGCTTCATGTTTCTATTTTTTCATGTGTTGAATAAGTTATTTTCTATACATCTTAAGTTACAATTTTATGTGGAAATTTTACTTTTATGTGACAAATTGTAGCTTATATCTCACAAGCCCTTATAGCCGCGTAAAGGATTTTGTTGCAAGTTTTATGCTATCCATTTTTCAAATCACCCCACTTGGCTCCTCCAGATATTTATGCTTCATTATTTTCTTTGGCATTGTATTCTCCACCTCCATCACCTATTCTATAGGGAAACCTTACTCATTCTATGGTGTTTCTTCTCTAGGGTTTCTTCTTGTGAGAGGATCGAAAAAGGGTTCTCATATATCACCAATTTAGGTCAGTTGTTTTTATTTTATGCACATAATACTCTAAGGTCTATCTAGGGTTTTTTCGTCTGCTTTGGTTTCCCCTGAGTATGCCTAGTTGTGCTCCCTCTTAGATTATTCACCCCTTGGAAACCCCTAGTATTTCCTTGCTCTTGAAGTTATTGTTGCTCAATAATAGTGATGGGGAAGTCTCGAATGAAATGGGCATGCTCATGGCAATGACACCATTTGAAAGGGACATTCTCATAGTCCAAAGGTTGGGTCCATACATCATTGTGGTACTCTAGATTGATTGACTCTGTTAATGGCTTTGATATGTTCATATAGACAAAAATTCGGTCATAAGAAGCATGTTTTTTTTATTTGGTTACCTATGAGATTTTTACAAATTTAGAAATTTCATTTCCAATTCCATCAAGGATATGAGGTTCCCGGAAATCATTAGGAAGAGATAATAGGAGAACCTAGATTGGAGCCACCAATAAATCCTCCTTCTCCAGATTTTAACACTCCACCAAAAATCTCATGAGTAGACCTACATTGTTCATGAAATAAATACCATTTTTGAAAACCCTCTTCTGGTCTACCAGGTCATCAAAGAAAATTTTAAAAATCCCTTTAGCTTTACGACGTAGCTCAATGGCTCCCTGTGGTTTCCATTTCAACTCGATCTAGTTGATAATGTCTTTTTATTTTGGCCATATACCCATGAACTTGCAGATAAGTGCAAGGTCCTTCATGTAGTTGTGGGATCGTCCAATCTGTTGTTAGGTATGATGAACTTGGGGTTCCCTAATGCCTTAGGTAAGCAAAAAAATTTCATATGGGCCTACACTAGACCCCAAGAACCAGACCATCATTATCACCATTATGACCTCCAAATGAACTCCCTGCCTTCAATTTTTTCCCTCTGACGAAATTTCGATAAGAGGGGATTTCCACCCTCCCCCCAAGGTTGCTCATATGACGAAACAAAAATACAGGTTGTCTAAAACCCCCAGAACTGACACTATAGACTTGCAGATCGAGAATTCTATGTTGCAAAAGTTACACCGAAAACCTGTAAAACCCTCATTTTCCATGATTCTACAACATTTGTATAACTAAAAGACAAATTGAAATTTAATTACTTACTTCGAGAAAAATCGAACTGGATACTAGTGAGTCTTCGAGCTGCGGGTGAAAGCCTTACTACTGAGAGAGAGTATGCAACGAGGGATAATACGATCATGCAACTTGAAGTGAGTGAAGGGTAATTTTTTAGTGTTAACATTATAATGGTGCATGACAATATGATAACTAAGGGGAGGCTTTAATGTGATCCCTCAGGGAGTTAATGCAAATGGGAAGACGTTAGGGAAATCGAGGCAAGTTGCTCATATGATATGGCTTAGGCGCCATTAATGCCACCTAGGAAAGTTGTCACACTGAACTATTTCTTAATGTCTGTTTCATGTGGGGATCGAGTAATGAACTCGAGGGAGACCATTATTAATGCAGTGAATCCATGCCAATATCCATTACGACTAACGATGGTATTATGTGTTAGCCATCAATAAATTTTTAACTAAGAAAATGATGGCTAAAATAAGTCCTAAGCCTTCAAGAGATTGTTTTCATATCAAACTGCTCATTCTTGAAGCCTGCTTGTGCTACCTAAACTCAAAATTTAATCTTCACTGTTGTTTCATTAAAGGAAAACCAAGTTAAACCTGTTGCCCCCTGCAATATTGTTCCCTAAAAAACTCCTCTTTCATCATTTCATTCACTCATTTTGACCCCTTTTATCCTCCATTTACCTCTGAAAAATCCCCTTTTACCCTTCATTTTTCCCTTCAAAACTAATAAATTTCCTTTATCAGTTTTGAAACCCCCCTTTTCCCTCCTATCGAAACCCCTAAAAAGCCTAAAAACCAAACTTTTTAGGCTAAAATCCAATTCTTCAAACAAATAGGGCTTAAGTGCCTTTCGACTTAGCCCTCAGCCTCTGCTCTCCATAGAATCTCAGTGCTATAACCAAGCGCTTTAAAAACTAAGCCCCTTCACCACCTCTCCTAGTCACTCATCTCTCCATATGCCCCAGTTTCGCACTCGGCGCTAAGCCCTCTCCTTCCTCCCCGATCCCTTTTTCTTTCATATTTTCCTTTCATCATTTGAAAATCCCACTGTTCACCTTGGACCGTTAATCTAGACAGATCAACGGCCATCGCGCCCCTTCCCATATGCTCCTTCCACCCAAATCCTGCTATTCATTCACCCTTGCAAATGAATCCTATCCATCGATCCATTTGATCTGACGGTCCTCATCTAACCCGATGACACAAATCCAGTGGGGCCTACCATCCACCATATACAAATTCCCGCCCATTATTACGCTGCCACCTGTCTTCCACTTTCATTTACGCCCGTGCAACTTGTTCATCGCATTCAACCCGCACCGTTGGATTCCCCCCCCCCCCTCATCCGACGGCATGTATTGCATATCGCATAAATTTTGCGCCCGACGTTTAAGACTCCAAAAAAATGCGATACCGGCGGTATCGAAAAAGCCACATGGCGAGCGATCAATGGAATCGCATTGCCTCTGGGAAAAACCACTTACCGCCCGAAGGTCGTGTGATAACCACCAGTGGTTTTCTAAAACCATTTCTCCTCATTTTCGTGCCCTCTTTCAAATTTTAACCTGGTTAGCTGCTCTGCCAAGGTTTCCCTCTTCTGCCGCTACATTTCACCACTCTCACTGCTCCTCCACCATTCCCCCAAACCTCTGTCGCAGTTATCCAAGCTCCTGCAAGCTTATATAATGTGGTTTATATTTTTTGTTGCAGGTTTCATGGCCGATAAAGTGCCAAAGCGACCCACAGTATGATGATAACACGAAGGCCATGGATGATGATCCCACGCCTGTTCGTCGCAAAAGTTTTATCCAGAGGAGGGTTTTTATCTCCATATCTATCAATGGATCATGACCATCGGCCTTCAGTAAGAACCCTCCAGTCAAGCAAAACCTTTGTGCACCTGCCAACAAACGGAACACAGTCAGCATCAATTAATTGAAGGATCAGAGCATAATCAAAGGATTAAAGGTGTTAAACATGGATAAAACAAATAGGCATAGTCAACAAAATTCGAATATGGTTTAAAGGGCTTAAAGCTAAACTGAGCCTAATCAGGCATAAACACAATATTAAAGTAAATCAGTGTTTTAAAGAAAATGAAAGAAGACAAAACAATGAAGGACACCTCAGTGCCACATCAGAGGGGCTAATTGAATCCCCAGCTACTAAATTTCCACTTACAGCTTTTCTGCCTCGAAATAATACATAATGAATGCACAATCAGAGATCTTTTACCAAAGGCAGCTCAACATTAACTACCAACCTACCTAAACCCTCAAGGTCAACAAAGGCCACTAAAGGTGATGAAACTTAATGTAAAATTGATTCAAATAGAGATGAGCACTCGAAATATTCTCCCTTAGGCCTCCCAAAGGTCAAGGCACCATTACTCTGTATTAATTGAACTAATGAAACCTTCTTACACTCCACCTCCTCATTCTTCTATAAATACTGCTTTAGAAGATAGTATAGGGGTTGGTCTCTGGATATCTGTTGCATGTAAATAGCTTTTGAAGCTGTTGTAGCTCTATTTTTAATTGAAGACACATAAGCTGAGATGAGAAGTTTGAAGCTGTAGAGACCCACCGGACTTGAAGATTGTAACTGGTTTGAACATCAAATACAAATAGTTGATTTATGGGATCCTGGTCTATGTCAATGGTGATGTGTTTCTCACTATAAATTTTTATTTTCTTTTTTTTTCCATTATGTCCACTTTTCTATGATAAAGAATAGAAAATATAGATTAGGATTTACTTTTTAAGTACCTTAAATCTCACTGAAAATATTTATCCTTTATTTTTGCTGTTGATTGTTAATTTGGAGGTAATTCAATAGAGTATAACCAGTGAAGTGTTGGTAAGCCCCTATTTCCTGAGTACAACTTGAGATTTTATCTTTAAATGTTCTTGAGAAGTTTGCTAATTAAATTTGAGCTAGAGAAGTTTATGGTTAGCCCTGTCCTCTGGTTTATCTCCAATAGTTCCTTTGAAAAGTTCCCTTAAGAGTATGTTGAAAGCAGGCTAGTTTCAAAGTACTTACCTTATCTTAGACTACTTTTGTGTTTATCATGAATGTTTTCCCTTTGAATCTACTGAAATAAGGCTAAGTTAAAAGTATTTACTTGATTTTAAGCTATTCTGTGTGTTTTAAATGTTTTCTCTTGAAAATACATGAAAAGCAGGCTAGTTTAAAAGCACTTACCTTATCTTAGATTATTTTCGTGTATTTCCTTAAGTGCATGCCAAAAGAAGGATAGTTTCAAAGTACTTACTTGATCTTAGGTTGTTCTTTGTTTCTTCATGTGTTTTATTTCTTTCACTTCATTTCTGATTGTTTCATCCCATAAAATCAACTTAAAGAGATCCTTTGACATAGATGACTTGCCCCATGGACCACTTTTTAAACCTTGTTGTCCAATTAAATCCTATTATGACTCCATAGCCCAATGGATTGATGCTGCTCCTTGCCCATCTTATCAACTGAACCATTCCTTCACCTACTCACACCTTCACCCTTCATAAATACTTTCCTCATCTTCATTATATCCTTGCCCAACCAAAACAAACAAAGACTCTGTTCTTCATAACTAGCCTAAAATCATACTTCAAGCCTTAAAGATCATATCTTGAAACACATATATAGAGAGATCCCTCTCTGAATCTAGGATGGCTAGTTCCTCAGATTCCAAAGTGGTTTTGATGTAGGCTCTGCAACGTTTGTACTTGCCAATCTTGCAAACTACGGAGTCCCAACATACTGGTGACTCCACTGGGGATATCTAAGTAAAATCCTTAAAACAAAACACTCAATATTCAGTGCAGTATAAGTAGCTTTCTTCAAGAACTACCAGGCATGTTGGTAATCATGATAGGACTTGTCTAAATCAGTGGAAATCTAAGTACTTCTTAGGATTCTTACAGACCCTTATCAAACCTTGAAGAAATCAGCTAAGAAAGCCACAGAGTAAACTCTATTTGTCTCATCACCCTAGCTAAGTGTTGAAAAAGATTTAGGACACTCTCATAAACCACAGGACTGTAAAAACTTAGAAAACCCAAAGATATTTCAGATTGGTATTCAAACCTATTAATGGTGGTGGACCATAAAAATTTTTACCTTCTAAAGCTAAAAATTTCCACCTGGTGACTCCAAAATCCTGAATAGACCTAAAGACTCCACTGGGAAACCCTTTACTATCATAACATCATACAAAGTCAGCTTAGGAAGCTTTGATGATTAAGTTTCCTTGTTTAAAATATCAGTTAGCCTAACAAAGATAGTCGTATTTGGGTAAACTTTTCTTATCATCGGGTCTGAAAACATAGCATAGTGGCTTCTAGAAGAGTTCATACTAGAGCCTATCCCAACCCAAACCCTCCTGAAATAGTTGATAATCCATAAAGTATACTTAGGAAATATCCTAAGTCTAAAACTTCAACTGTTGTCAAGTCAGTCCATAGAGCTAATTCTGTTCTTGAAAACCTTACAGCTCTACAAGATTCACAAGTTTACTTAAGAAACCCATTCAGAACTAGGTCACTTGATGATATCGATTAGATAGGCTTTGAGTCTCCACCTTCATCCCAAGATAAAGGTGAACATCCTGGTAGCAGAGAAACTACCCCTCCTGATTTCCATATCATTCATAATTTTGGTTTCTCTCATCCTAGATCTGCTCAACAGTCTCTTGTTGATCCATCCACTTCTGTTATCCGTACACCCATTTTTCAAACCACCTCATTCCATCAACCCCCTCATATCTTACATCCTCCACCTGTAAACCCCCCATTTTTTCCACAACCTCCTATCATGGCAACATGGTATGCTCCCCTAGTCCTTTCTTTACCTATAGTCAATCTGCCACGAGACTATCAGTCCAAGATACCATTATATGATGCCAGTGGTACTACTACTGCTTCACAACATGTGGACAAGATGAATGATTATTTTGATAGAAATGAGATTGATGATGAAACTGTCAAACTCAGATTGTTTGCTCAAAGCTTAGGGGGAGAAGCAAGAAAATGGTTCAAAGGCTTAACCCCTTACAGTATTAATGATCTTCAAGCTCTCCATTAGTCATTCCTAAATAAAGGGGAAGTCAGAAAAAACCCTCTCCAAATACTTTCATATTATAATAATCTCAGAAGAAACACGGGGAAGAGTGTTCAAAATTATTGCACTAGGTTCAATAGTGTTTATAATGCACTACCCCCAGACTTGAAACCTCCTCAAGGCTCAGCCTTGGCCAAATTTCCCGAAGGATTTGATCCTGAAATGGCCTATCAGCTAAGAGAAAGAGACCTCTTAACTTTGGAAGACATGCAGAAAGGAGCTCTTGTTGTGGAAGTAAATCTGATTGAGAAAAGAGCTAGGATGAGAAATGAAAAGAAAGTATCATTTAGGGATGAAACTGCACCTTCCACATCTAGTTAAAAAATGGAGAGAATGATGGAGGAAATGATGAAGAAGATGAGCATACTTGAGAGAGCACAATCTAGAGAAAACCAATCAGCTCCTCAAAACAGAAATCAATCTCAAAATCAAAATCAGAACTTTAGGAGAAATCAACCTCAAAACAAACAAAGAGAGGATGATTAACAGATCAGACCTCCATTCCAAGAAAATTACGTAAATGAGGATGAGGAAATAAATGAACAAATAGAGGATGACAACATGAATATGTTGGGAGTAAGTAATGAGGATTCTGATCTCATTTATGAAAGAAAACAAGGTCTATATACACCTTATGATGACAGAAGACCACCAACTGATTATTATGAAAAATAATCTTAAAATGCCATCATAAGATCACCTAAAAAATATGACCTCAGAAGTAAAAAGAATCAAGAAACTCCCAAGAACAAAACCTCTGATAAATCTGCTTAAAACAGCCCTGAAAATACACCCAAAAAGACAGTTGAAAATCACACAACAGTGGATGTAAATTCTAATTTAAACAAAATACAAGACACTCAATCCAATGAAAAACAGAGTGTTAACCCCAGTGGCACTAGCACCTCAGCTAATGCTCCTAAAAAAACCATTCTAACTGTTGTAAATAACAAAAATCAGCAAGCTGATTTTGCTGATGAAATAGTGACTAAAAAGGTTGAGCTAAACATGTTAAAAAACCAAATTCTTTTCAACCTAGAGAGTGAAATATCCAAAATCAAAATCTTTGTCCCTCTTACAGAATTAGTCACTCAAATGCATATAGAGGTCAAATTTTTAAGGCTTTGAACATTGAAGATGTTCATGATACATTCAACTTAAATGATGACACCCCAGAACTAATTTTTGGACCAAAAATTGAAGGGAAATTTCAAGAAGGAACCACCCCTCCATTCTACATCATCTTAAACATTCATGACAATATCTTGCACAATGCCATGCTTGATTCAGGAGCATCACACAACCTCATGCCCAAGGTGATAATGGAAAAATTAGGCTTAGAGGTAACTAGACCATACAAAGATTTATGTTCCTTTGATTCAAGTAGGGTGAGATGCCTAGGCCTAATAAAGGATTTATGTGTTAACTTAGCCCAAATACCTGCCAAGAGTTTAGTGATGGACATTGTAGTGGCTGATATACCCCCCAAATATGGCATGCTCCTTTCAAGATCATGGGGTGCTAAGTTACAAGGCACAATGCAGATGGATATGACTTATGCCACCATCCCTGTCTTCAGTCAACCTAGAAGACTCTATAGGGAAACACACATGAAATACATGGTGAGTAACCAAGAGAGACATGAAAACTCTCATCTCTATTCCATACACACTGACCTTGAATCTTTTATTCTTTTCAATGATGATATTTCTAAATAGCAAGAGCTAATCAATGAAAAAAAATCAAATGATGTAATCACTCCACATTCAAACATAGTTGTAGCCATGGATGAAGAGGGAAATAGAGAGGAAGTTAAAAAACAATCTGTTGATTTGGAAATTCACAGCAAACAGATTAGAAGTCTTGAGGTCCAATACAGTCATATAAATAACACATATCATGAAAATCAAGGAGTAAAACCTCAAAAAATTGAAAACCTTGAGGAACAAAACACATAGAAACGTAGTACAGACCCTGGTATAAAACAGGAAAATGAAGAAAATAGAGAGGACAACAGTGAAATAAATCTCAAATTTGAAAACAGTCCTCTTTGGAGCATGAATTTTGATGGGTCTTGCACTAAAAATGATGCAGGAGCAGGCATATGGATGCATAACACTGAAAGTAATCATGCTGAGGGGCATTCCTACAGATTAAACTTTAAATGTACCAACAACATAGCTGAGTATGAAGCTCTCCTTTTAGGCCTGCATTTATTGAAAAAACTAGGGGCCAAAAGGATAAAAGTTCATGGGGATTCTGAGTTGATTATTAGGCAAGTAAATGGGGAATATAGTGCTAAATATCCCAAACTTAGAGCCTATAGAGATGATGCCATGGACTTGTTAAGATCTTTTGATGAATTCCAACTTATCTTTGTCCCAAGAAACCAAAATTTCCTTGCCAATGGTTTAGCCTTTGCTGCTAGAACTTGTCTTACACCTTATGAAACCAAGCAATGCACCACCCAAGTCAAATTTAGACCAGTTGTCCCAGATAATGAAAAATACTGGCAAGTTTTCGAAGGAGATAAACAAATAGAATACTTCCTACAGTCCAAAAACGAATTCGAAAAATCAAACTCAGATCTAGATTTTGATGAAGATTGTCCTGCTGGAGAAAACCCACTTGTTGAAGAAGAAAAGTCTCACAGGATTGCTGAAATAAATATGTTAACCTATGAACCCAATCATAAAACAGAAAATAGCACAGATTTAGAAAATGAAGACTTAGAAGTGCTGCAATCTAAAGACCAAAGCTTTCCAAAGGGACTGCTCCCTTTAGAAGAACTATTTGACTTAAATGATGTGGCCAAAAAGCCAAAACTGGAACCCATAGAATCTGACGTGGAAGAATGCAATATAGGCAGTGAGGAAAAGCCCAAAATAATGAAAGTGTCTAAAACACTTCCTTCTCACATTAAACTGAAATACATGGAGCTCTTTAAGGAATTTTCCGATGTTTTTGCATGGAGCTATAAAGATCTGAAATCATATGATACATAAATAATTCAACATAAGATACCCCTCAAATAAAATCAGAAACCTTTTAAACAGAAATTGCACAGAATCAATCAACCCTGTTCAATTACCTCTGGTAGAGAAAGAAATCAGAAAAATATATGATGCTAGAATTATAGTCACTGTTAGATACTCAGAGTGGGTGTCTAATCTTATATCAGTTAGGAAGAAAACATGAGAGATAAGGCTTTGCATTGATTTTAGGAACTTAAACAAAGCCTCACTGAAGGACAACTATCATTTGCCCAAAATGGATCATATTTTACAAAAGGTAGTTGGTTCCAAAATAATTTCTTTGCTACATGGCTTCTCAGGTTACAATCAAATTTTGGTACATCCTAATGATCAACTTAAAATAGCCTTTACTACACCCTAGGGTACTTTCATGTATTTGAAAATGCCTTTTGGTTTAATGAATGCTGGTGCCACATTTCAGAGAGCCATAAACATTGCATTTTTAGAAGAAATAGGTTACTTCATTGTGATTTACCTGGATGATATAACTGTTTACTCTAAAACAGATGAAGAACACCTAATACATTTGAGAAAAGTCTTTGAAAAGTGCAGAAAATTTGGATTGTGCTTAAACCCAAAGAAAACATTTTTTGGTCTCCAAGAAGGTAAACTTCTTGGGCATATCATATCAGAGGAAGAGATAAGGATAGACCCAAAAAGGATTGATGGCATATTGCAAATCAACCATCCCCGAAACATCAAGGAACTTCAATCCTTCATTGGAAAGATTAATTTCTTAAGAAGGTTCATACCCAATTTAGCTGAAATCCTTAGAAACATAACAAATATGCTTAATAAGGAAGGAGTTAAATGGACCTTTGAAGCAAAGAAATCATTTGAACTGGTAAAACAAGCACTCACCAAAACACCAGTTCTTATCAGTCCTAATTTTTCCAAAGATTTATTCATTTTTTCATTTGCATCAGAACACACAGTAGTTGTTGTCCTATTACAGAAAAATTTGAATGGACAAGAGAAGCCCATTGCATTTTTTAGCAAGGCATTAAGAGATGCACCTCTGAAGTACAACATAATGGAAAAACAAGCCTTTTCCTTAGTCAAAGCCTTAAAAGACTTCAAAGTTTACATTCTACATTCCCACATCATAGCATTTGTGCCTCACTTAGTGGTGAAAGACATATTGACCCAAGATCCAAATGGAAAAAGAGGAAAGTGGATTGTTGTAATTTTAGTGTATGACTTAGAAATCAATCCCACTAAACTCATAAAGGGTCAAGGACTGGAAAGACTGATGGCTGAATCAAACTTTCAAGCTCTTGACATAAACATGTTTAATACATTAGATGAACAGGAGGAGTTTTCAACTCCAATTATTGAAGATCATTTTCTGAATTCATCTTGGGATGCTGACATTTTGTATGTTTTGCTCAATCTGAATGTTCCTCCTGGTTTGTCTAAAACAAAGGCAAGATTTTTAAAGTTAAAAGTTGTAAATTACTGCATTTTGAATAAATGTTTATATTGGAAAAATGCTAGTGGATTATTGCTTAAATGTTTTCCTGAGAATGATGCAAATAAGATCAAGCATGAGTTTCATGAAGGAGAATGTGGAGGTCACCTCTACTGGAAATCAACTACCAACAAAATCCTTAGACCTGGTTATTACTCACCCACTCTCTTTCAAGATGTCCATAAAATGATTATTGCCTATCACAAATGCCAAATCTTTGAAGGCAAAAGAAAACTGCTCCCCTTACCTCTGCAACCAATCACTATTGAAGCTCCTTTTCAGCAGTGGGGTCTAGACTTCATTGGGGAAATCCATCCTCCCTCATCTGCCCAACATAGATGGATCCTCATAGAAATAGAATATTTTACCAAGTGGATAGAAGCCATCCCATCTAGGAATGCCACAGACTCAGTCATCATTTCATTCCTTGAAAACCATATATTATCCAGATTTGGTTGTCCTAGAAAGATCATAACTGATAATGTTGCTGCATTTGGGTCTAGAAAGATGGTAGAATTCTGTCACAGGTATCAGGTTATATTGGGTCATTCCACAGCTTATTACCCTCAAGGTAATGGGCTTGCAGAATCATCAAATAAAATTATGGTAAATATTATCAAGAAGTTGCTAGAAGCTAACAAGAAATCATGGCACAGTAAGCTAGTACATGCTTTATGGGCAGATAGACTAACCATTAAAAAATCCATTGGAATGTCTCCCTACCAGCTAGTTTATGGAACCAATGCAATATTTCCAACCAGTTTAGGAGTGCCAGTCATGAAGCTGATCTAGGAAGTACAGTTTGAAGATGATGATGTAATAAGAAGAATAAACCAGACTATACATCTACAACAAACCAGAGAGGAAGTATACATTAGAGCACAACAACTACAAGAAAACATCAAGAAGTTGTTTGACAGAAGAACCAAGGCAAGTGATTTCAAAATTGGTGAAAAAGTTTTGAAATGGGATTCAAGAAGAGAAGATAAGGGAAAACATGGAAAATTTGACAACTTATGGCAGGGCCCTTATCTTATCCAATCTGCTATTGGAAATAATGCATTTTTTCTGCAAGAGTTGGATGGAATACTTTGGAGGTCCTGTTAATGGCAGGGTTCTCAAACATTATTTCTGTTGACTAATATTTTACTTTCAAAGCTTTTATCCATTGTGTATAACACTGTTTTTCAATTTAAAGAAAGAGAAAAGAAAAAAACAATAGAAAAAGAAAAAGAGGGCAGAAATAAAACAAGAAAGGTACAACCCCATACCAAAAGGAAAAGAAATTCTGAAAGTGTGCAAGATTAAATGCCACTACCAAAAACAACACTGCTATTTTAGTCATACAGCCTAATCATGACTAAGATAGATTTCAACTTTTCTGCTAATAGGTTAGTGAAGAATATTTTCCAAACTGTTTAATCTTGGCTTATCAGTAGATTATATTAGGATACAAATACAGTGGTTCAAACAAATTGAAAATCTGAACCCATAATATTGATGAAAGATTGGTTCTAATATGCTCAAAATCCAAACCAAAGGAAGAAAAGAGTAGCTCAAAAAGATCAAGACCAGAGCTGTAAAAGGAAGAAGGACTTCCTGCATTTTCAGGTCTTAAGCCTTCATAATTTTGTTTTAAATTTTTGAAAAACTTTAGTCTATGTGTAGATTTTTTTTATGCCATAGTCCCACAGCAAATCAGACAGTCTAATCCTGATTTGACTGAGTTTAAATTTCTGTTTTAAAAGATAGAGAATAAAATTTGCCAGACAATCTAATCCTGGCAGATAGTAGCTTAGGTAGAGAATTTATGAATTCAACAGTCTAAACTGAACTCATGGAAGAAATAAGGGTAGACTTAGATTAGTTTTTCGTATTTTCAAAAAGAAGAAATGTTGGTGTTCAAGGTCTGCAAGTCCAAATGCACCTGCTGAAGAAAAAATGTTAGGAAGTAGGTTGTGTAGGTATTTGTTTGGGTAATAACTCTATTTGATATACATACTGATCATCTTCAAAGCTACATGATCAAAGAAGGAAAATTTGGCAATGGATAAAGGCACAGGTCTACATCCCAGAGATCAAATTATGGAGATTCTTGACACCTCCAAGGAGCTGCCATCCCCAAGTGGAGCCACTGTTAGCCATCAGTAAATTTTTGACTAAGCAAATGATGGCTAAAATAAGTCCTAAGCCTTCAAGAGATTGTTTTCATATCAAACTACTCATTCTTGAAGCCTTCTTGTGCTACTTAAACTCAAAATGTAATCTTCACTTTTGTTTCATTAAAGGAAAACCAAGTTAAACCTGCTGCCCCTACAATATTGTTCCCTAAACAAATCCTCTTTCATCATTTCATTCACTCATTTTGACCCCTTTTATCCTCCATTTACCTCTGAAAAATCCCCTTTTACCCTTCATTTTTCCCTTCAAAACTAATAAATTTCCTTTATCAGTTTTGAAACCACCCTTTTCCCTCCTATCGGAACCCCTAAAAAGCCTAAAAACCCAACTTTTTAGGCTAAAAACCCATTCTTCAAACAAACAGGGCTTAAGCGCCTTTTGGCTTAGCCCTCAGCCTCTGCTCTCCATATAATATCAGTGCTATAAACAAGCGCTTTAAAAAATAAGCCCCTTCACCACCGCTCCTGGTCACTCATCTCTCCATATGCCCCAGTTTTGCACTCGGTGCTAAGCCCTCTCCTTCCTCCCCAATCCCTTTTTCTTTCATATTTTCCTTTCATCATTTGAAAAGCCCACTATTCACCTTGGACTATTAATCTAGACAGATCAACGGCCATCGCGCCCCTTCCCATATCCTCCTTCCGCCCAAATCCCACTATTCATTCACCCTTGCGAATGAATCCTATCCGTCGATCCATTTGATCTGATGGTCCTCATCTAACCCGATGACCCAAATCCACTAGGGCCTACCATCCACCATATACAAACGCTCGCCCAATCTTACGCTGCCACCTGTCTTCCACTTTCATTTCCACCCGTGCAACTTGTTCATCACATTCAACCCGCACCGTTGGATTCCCCTTCCCCTCATCCGACGGCATGTATTGCATATCACATAAATTTTGCGCCCAGAGTTTAACACTCCAAAAAAAAAGATACCGGTGGTATCGAAAAAGCCACATGGCGAGCGATCAATGGAATCAGATGGCCTCTGGGAAAAACCATTTACTGCCAGAAGGTCGTGCGATAACCACCAGTGGTTTTCTAAAACCATTTCTCCTCATTTTCGCGTTGTATTTCAAATTTTAACCTGGTTAGCTGCTCTTCCAGGGTTTCCCTCCTTTGTCGTTGCATTTCACCACTCTCACTGCTCCTCCACCATTCCCCCGAACCTCTGTCGCAGTTATCCAAGCTCCCACAGGCTTATATAATGTGGTTTATATTTTTTGTTGCAGGTTTCATGGCCAATAAAGTGCCAAAGCGACCCACAGTATGATGGTAACACGAAGGCCAGGGATGACGATCCCATGCCTGTTCATCACAAAAGGGTTATCCAGAGGAGGTTTTTTATCTCCACATCTATCGATGGATCATGACCATCGACCTTCTGTAAGAACCCTCCAGTCAAGAAAAACCTCTGCGCACCTGCCAACAAACGAAACACAGTGAGCATCAATTAATTGAAGGATTAGAGCATAATCAAAGGATTAAAGGTGTTAAACATGGATAAAAAAGATAGGCATAGTCAGTAAAATTCGAATATGGTCTAAAGGGCTTAAAGCTAAACAGAGCCTAATCAGACATAAACACAATATTAAAGTAAATCAGTGTTTTAAAGAAAATGAAAGAAGACAAAACAATGAAGGACACCTCAGTGCCACATTAGAGGGGCTAATTGAATCCCCAGCTACTAAATTGACACTTACAGCTTTTCTGCCTCAAAAGAATACACAATGAATGCACAATCAGAGATCTTTTACCAAAGGCAACTCAACATTAACTACCAACCTACCTAAACCCTTAAGGTCAACAAAGGCCACTAAAGGTGATGAAACTTAATTTAAAATTGATTCAAACAGAGATGAGCACTCGAAATCTTCTCCCTTAGGCCTCCCAAAGGTCAAGGCACCATTAATCTATATTAATTGAACTAATGAACCCTTCTTACACTCCACCTCCTCATTCTTCTATAAATACTGCTTTAGAAGATAGTATAGGGGTTGGTCTCTAGATATCTGTTGCATGTAAATAGCTTTTGAAGCTGTTGTAGCTCTGTTTGTAATTGAAGACACATAAGCTGAGATGAGAATTTTGAAGCTGTAGAGACCCACCGGACTTGAAGATTGTAACTGGTTTGAACATCAAATACAAATAGCTGATTTATGGGATCCTGGTCTATGTCAATGGTGATGTGTTTCTCACTGTAAATTGTTATTTTCTTTTTGTTTCCATTCTGTCCACTTTTCTCTGATAAAGAACGGCAAATATAGATTAGGATTTACTTCTGAAGTACCCTAAATCTCACTGAAAATATTTATCCTTTATGTTTTCTGTTGATTGTTAATTTGGAGGTAATTCAATAGAGTATAACCAGTGAAGTGTTGGTAAGCCCCTATTTCCTGATAAAACTTGAGATTTTATCTTTAAATGTTCTTGAGAAGTTTGCTAATTAAATTTGAGCTAGAGAAGTTTATGGTTAGCCCTGTCCTCTGGTTTATCTCCAACATTTGCTTTGAAAAGTTCCCTTAAGAGTATGTTGAAAGCAGGCTAGTTTCAAAGTACTTACTTGATCTTAGACTACTTTTGTGTTTATCATGAATGTTTTCCCTTTGAATCTGCTAAAAGCAGGCTAAGTTAAAATTGTTTACTTGATCTTAAGCTATTCTGTGTGTTTTAAATGTTTTCTCCTGAAAATACATCAAAAGCAGGCTAGTTTAAAAGTACTTACCTGATCTTAGATTATTTTCATGTCTTTCCTTAAGTGCATGCCAAAAGCAGGATAGTTTCAAAGTACTTACTTGATCTTAGGTTGTTCTTTGTTTCTTCATGTGTTTTATTTCTTTCACTTCATTTCTGATTGTTTCATCCCATAAAATCAACTTAAAGAGATCCTTTGACATAGATGACTTGCCCCATGGACCACTTTTTAAACCTTGCTATCCAATTAAATCCTGTTATGACTCTATAGCCCAATGGATTGATGCTGCTCCTTGCCCATATTATCATTTGAACCATCCCTTCACCTACTCACACATTCACCCTTCATAAATACTTCCTTCATCTTCATTATATCCTTGCCCAACCAAAACAAACAAAGACTCTGTTCCTCATAACTAGCCTAAAATCATACTTCAAGCCTTAAAGATCATATCTTTAAACACATATATAGAGAGATCCCTCTCTGAATCTAGGATGGCTAGGTCCTCATATTCCAAAGCAGTTTTGATGTAGGCTCTGCAGTGTTTGTACTTGCTAATCTTGCAAACTACAGAGTCCCAACATTATGGATAAAACAAAGAATAATGTTCTCGCGAAAAATACAATATTCGCCCTCTACTGAAGAGTATAAAGAAAAATTCCTAGAAGAGCATGATCTATTCTAGACAAAGATGGAGATTGACACCAAACAAGATTAAGCATTAATAATGGGATTCTATGAGTCTAAATCTTCCCCCCTATAGCATCAACATCGGGAAATAAGAAATAGTAAGCATGTATCAAAACCTTCACAACACTTCCATCCAACTTCCAAACTCTAATACAGAGTATTGTGAGGAAGGAAGGAGGTAAAATTTGAATCATCACCAATGTTGGAAAAACAATGAGGATATGTTTTTCATGGATGAAAAAGCTCCTAATATCTGGTCTCTGATTCAATGGGATATAATCAAAGGGAAACTTCCTTAATGAGGTAATTTTAAGCAGCAAGGGTTTATTCAGAGTGCATCCTTAAGAGGGGTTCCATTGTTAGAGGTATTAGATTGAAGGAATGTTGCTATGGAGGTGTCCCCATCACAATTTTAATTGGGGGAGGGTAGGGGGGTGTTGTTGGAAACAACAATTAGCCACTTATAATATAGATTTATAACAAAAACACAAAGATACAATAAAATTTGACTTCTATTAATGAATGAAATTTGTTGAAGTTGTAAATAATGTGGAATGAAAAAAACTCGCTCAAATGGTGCTAGCTTATCTCTGAGAAGAGATGTGATGGCTACACGCATTCACCAAAGTGCATTAAAATGAGGCAAAAAGACCCTTTTTAACATAAAGTAGCAATGAGGAACCCCTAAACATCGAAAAACCAAACCCTAAGAGATGAATTCCAAAAGATTTATGGCGTCAATGTTGTTATTTGGTACATTAACTTTCTGAGGTCATAACTTTTGCACACGCTCTTTGTTTGGCATGCTCGATAGCCCATTATAAAGGTATAGTTGAGAAGCACATATTCTATTTGGCCCAGGCTAGAGATGATGGCTAGCCTGGGCCCCTACCATGTCAAAAAAACATCATTTAAACCCTAAAAACATCCTCAGAAGTTTAGGACCCAAAAAAATATCGAAACTCTATCAAGATGGAGAACTATGCTTTCAGTCGAT